>NW_019289825.1:119661-346121 GCF_000500325.1 Leptinotarsa decemlineata
TGTAATAACGTATCCAGTAAAGTTCTTGTCGTTTTTGTGAATAAATTGATTTAAAGTCCCCACAAGTGTTTCAATACGTAAAGTTCGTTCGTGTGTGTTTGTGAGTATTTCCCGATTTCGGTTCGTATATATTTTATTGTTACATTTTATATTTTTTTAATAACACTGTTCTGCTGTATTAAATTTTTATTTCCTTTAATATAATTTTTATGAATGCATATTCTTTTGGCAATTATCCCACTAGCGCGCCTCTGGCTCAGTATTTATCCGTCGATAACAATGGACAAATCCCTTAAAACAGGGTGATACCTACCTGCTCTTTATGAAACGACATAATTTTGCAATGCGGACTAGGGAAGTGACAGAATTTATTGACGGATCACCCTGTAGCGCTTTTGAATACTTAATGAGATTTTATTACTCTACACTCTTTTGAAATAGACTATAGATATGATTCAATTAGAGTAAGCAGTTGGGTAGAGAGTCCTAATTTTATCAATTTGTTGAGAAGAACATAATGGTCGAAGGCTTTTTGAAAGTCTAAATAAACAACTGACTTGCTTTTGCTTGTCCAGGTACGTACAGGGATATTGATTTAAACATGCAAGGTTTGTCATACATGATCTTTGTTATACGAAACCATGCTGAGTAGGAGAAATAACTTTTTGAATATGGGATTACATAACATTTTGCACACATATTTCGAAGAGTTTAGAAAAGTTACATTAAATTGAAATTGCCCTGTAGTTTGTGATATAGCCAGAGTCACCTTTTTTTAATATAGGACAAATTCCAGCCGAGCATAAAATAAGAACCAAAGGTAAATGATAAACAATTTCGACCTTGAAGTAAATGAGCAAAATTTCCACATTCTGATAAAATACACGGCTGTAATCGATTTGTCATTGATTGTCTGACACGTTCAAAAATATCTGGAGTATTTCTAATGATATTATAGTTGTCAATTATTCGATTCATCAAGTTATTCACATGAGCATACAATTTTCTACCATTTATTGGCATTTTAATGTTTTTATTATTTTTCGCCTATTTAAAAATCATTTGCATTGACATAATGCGCAATGCGCAACATATTGTTGGTGTCAACAAAAAACTAAAATATATAAAATACATGAAAATTAACCCAACTTTGTTTTATAGAATGTGGATGAAGTAATTCTAAATATCATCTGCAATGGCTCACTCAGATGTTTTATGTGATTGGGAAGAACGACAGAAGTCTAATAAACCTTTTTTTTTCTGAATTCATATCGAAATTCAATGAAGAAATTGAAACAATACGTTAGGGATCAATACAGATCGAATATTTGAAAAGATCCTTCAAGTCGAAACCAGACATTTTACAGTAATTTAAGCTTTCAAATGAGAGCCCATATCTGACTATACCAAAGTAGCCATACTTTTCGGCTGATAAGGTTTCCTTTGTAGCTATCTACCGACTTGTTACGAACATATTTTCCCACTTAGACAAGCATATATCATCTGGTGTACCATGTTATATTCTTATGAACTGACACTGAGATGAGTCAGATTTAGAAACGTTGTTTAGCCCTTGTTTTGCATTTAATGTTTTCTTGAGTGCAGAGTTCTCACGGAAGTAGTGTGAATAGTATTTAACTCTCACACATGTGGTCATTATGGACCTATACTGTCCACTCTCGTCTTTCAAAAGATTGTCAAAAAAGTACATCAACATATATTCGAGAGAATGGAAACATTCATTTTACTTCATAGTGGAAAAGAAAGGTTTTGTCGGTCTTCTTCTCCATCTTTATACAAAAAAATGTGATTATGTTTCCTTTCTTGTGAATGTTTATATGAAAGTAGCTGATCGAGAGTGATTTTTCTCCCAGTTTGTGCCTGGAAGTTATTTCTTTGCATGATATGCACATCCTTGGAAAATTTCCACATTTTTTCTGTGAAAATGAAGAAGAAGAAAGCCAAAACCTTTCTTTCACAAAAATCGATTCTTCCTAAAAATACAGGGTGTTTCCTAATTACGGTACGGAACTTCAAAGAGTGATTCGTTATTATAACAGTATTTATGAAATATCATAAATATTCTTACACCTAAATAGAATGAAATTGTTAGGTTGGCTGACATGCACTTTATTTATGGCTTAGCAAATGGAAATGCGGAAGAAGTACGGAGAATTTAACAGGACAATAAGTTCCGACGAAAATCCCCACCTCATTAGAGAAAGTCATTTTTAGCAACAATTTTTGCAGAACGTTTGGGTAGGAATAATTGGTGACTACCTAATTGTCTAATTTTTTCTACCAGAGAGAATAACAGGTGAATCATACGCGCACTTTTTGCGAGAATACTTACCCATTTTTTTAGAATAATCGTACTCGTAAGAGGCAACATGTGGTTTATGCATGACGGGGCTCTAGATATTTTAGTGTTCTTGCTTGTCAGAATCTTGACATCACCTACCCTAAATCACTGGAGTGGACGTGCAGGACCTCAGAATTGGCCAGCTCGCAATCCTAATATGAATCCTTGAGATTTCTATTTATGGGGTCATCTAAAGGCTCCTATTCATAAAAATCCTGTACTAAATGTGAAACCATCAACGGCCACTTGCAGAAAACGTTCTTTCAGGAAGCTGGATAGCCATATCCAAAAATGATCCGACAAAGCATCGAAGTTTGGCCAGCTAACCGTCTTGCCACATACGGTCGAAGGCCTTAGAAACAGCTCTTGACTCTCCATGTTTTTCGATTACGTTATTCCACATATGGGTGACATACAATAGGAGGTCGACTGTTGATCTTTGTTTCCGAAAGCCATATTGATGATCGCTCAAGACGTTAAAGCTTTCCAAATATTCGAGTGGTTTTTCGGCTTTCTCCATGATTTTTCATATCACCGATAGCAAAGCGACTGGTCTATAGTTATTCGGAAGATTTTTCTTGCCTTTTTGGGAATGGGCTGAACGCGAGCAATCTTTCAAGGAAAAACTCGTTCCTTATAAGACAGGTTGAAAAGTCTGCAGAATACTGGTGAGAGTTCACTTTTCAAGTACGATGACGAGAACTATCAGTGCCAGTCGCCTTGTTGATATTGAGCTGTTTCAAAATTCGCCTGACTAGACGTCGAAAAGTAATATCCGGTATTGTGGATCTTAATAGGAATAGTGTGTGATGCCTTTCTCAGACAATCGACTGTGGAGTGGGACGCAAATCGTTCTATGGCTGTTGTTGCAATTAAACCATCCGCTTGTGTTAGTGATGGAACTGTGGCGGAATTGTATGTTTAACAGCTTTTGATACCACCAGAAAAGTCTAGACTCGTTAGGATTGGCAAACAGTTTATTCCTAATTCTCTGATTGTGGAGTTCTTTGCTTTAATTTATTCTAAGTTTGCAGCTGTTGCGAGCATCAACATACCTAGTTCGATTTTCGGAACTGGGATTTTTGTGCCACTGCCAGTAGGCGAAATTTTCGGAAGCGACAGCTTGCCCGCAATTTTTGTTGAACTAAGGTTTTGCCGTTAGAGGTTCGTTTCATTGAAAAAAAAAAATTTGCATCCATGAAATGAAAGCATTTGATGTTTTGTGTCATTAAAGTTTCATCAATTAAATACATCATGTTATCAAACATTCTTGTTACTTTTTTAATCTTACGTTACGAAAGAATTTATTATTTATTTTCATTATCAGTAGAAGTCTTCAAAGTATCTTAGCGTTTCAACGACCATCACTAGAACGCAACTATTTTCTACTATAATCACTGTAATTAACTATTCAATCGTCTAATGAGGACTCTACCATATTAATCATACTGTCGGTACCTCGGGGAACTATAGACAGCTGGTACATCAGGCATCTACCCACGTTTATCAAGTTGTGTTTATTTGCAGACGAAGGTTGGTATGATACCGGTCGAAAAAAATCAATTTACATTCATCATCAATCAACTAAACAAATCGAACAAGAAATGTTTAATTCAGGATTTGGCACACCTTTTTCTCTTGATATTCTCTGATAGAAAATGGGATTTCGATTTTGAACATCGCTGTTACATCCAAATATTTCTATTCTTGGATTCATCGAATGTTATGAATAAGAGGTTTCCATTTCTGCTGAAGTGTCTTTGTGAGAAATGAAAATGCTGGTTTCAATATGTCGCGTAACATTTGTAACAAATAACCTTGAACATAACAGTGAAAACGTTACATTACCGCTGGTGGATTCGTAGTACTGTTGCATTTTCCCCGTAACCAGTTTACTACGCGGGAAGGCGCGTATCCATTCAGGCCAATGCCCCTGGAAGGCTGTCCTTGTTCATCTTTCACTGCCTGAACCACTGTGCATGCTCTTTTTGACAAGTGCATTCGCTTGGGATGTAGGGGTTGAGCAAACCGGTCATCGGATGACTGGTTCCACGTAGCCCCGCTGGATACGGGAATGACAGAATCACTTGTGGTTCTGTTACTCCCTAACTGAATGGCATCCCAACGATGGCTTAATCCTAAGGTGTGTGTATCCGTGCCAAAAGGATGAATGACACTGAGCCTGTCAGCTGTCTCTACGGAACCTTCGAAATACCGGGCGCCCTCTCGTCGTAGCATCGCCTTGTCACGGTAATGCGGAGCTCTGCCGTGATTGACCTTCTTTCCATAGCTTCTCGTGGGACTTTTATGGACAGAGTAAACTTAAAAATTCTTTCTGGCGCTGAGTCTACAGAAGAGATGTTTGTCGAGCTTACGACTCCAACTGACCTCCCTGTAAATTTTGATCAGGAGCGAGAGCTTACCAGCTCTTCAACTCCTGATCCAATAATTGAACCTGAAGAAAGGATTGGTGGTGCAGCCAGAAACCGACTGAGTCGTCTCCTCAAGAGCAGGGTACCTTATGAAACCGCCTTGCACCAAATTCTTGAGCGGCGTACGCAGAATCTGTCTTGGTTGGAGAAACAAACCCCTCATGAGCAGGTTAGCAAACGTTTGCGCCCAAGTGATGATTCACCAAAACCAGTGGCGAAGAAGCCTTGCACGGTTGGATCCAAGGCATCGTCAGGTGTAGCTGACGTGCAATATGTCCCGTAACGTAACACCATTCGCTCGTTGTGAAATGGAATGTTTCACTTCCAGAACCATTTTGAATTTTGGCCGTATCAATTATCCCATAATTTAACCAAACAGATACGAAACAATGTCGCAGGCCACAAGCAAAGATACGCGATATAAATATATTCGTCCCAATTTGTAACAGTGCGTAACATAACAACAATTTAATGCGACACGTGTCGAAGTTGTTGAAAATAAAATGCAACAATATCCACTAGTCGTAACGTATTGTTTTCGCTGTTGCGTTGTGGGCCATTTGTTACAAATGAATACACCCCTTAACCGTTACAATCCGAACCAACATTTATATAAGTTGTTAGCCGTCGCATCAAATCATTACTATGATTCGCACGTGGCAAGTTTTGGTGGGTACCTATCGCGTATTTGTCTGTTGCAAACAGCGTTTTTTCATACCTTGTTCGGTTACGTTACGAAATACTTGATACGGCTGTAACGGAACCGTTTCATTTTGCAATTAGTCGAATACTTTCAGTGTTACGTTAAGAAGAGTTGGCTTATATGGAAATGCGCCTAACTGCAGTGGACCTTGCATCATATATGTAACGAACATTACTTTTCTGGAGAAAGAAGGAGCTACTTTCGTTCTCGTGGTATTTGTGATCGAATGCAGGTGTGATCGATAACAGCATTGTGGGTATATTCACAAATGAGCAGAATTAACAGAGTTATTTCAATCTACTCATGTAAGTTGAAATTCCGAAACTAGTAGGAAAAAGGTGTTCCAAAAGCGCCTATTCTATACTGTAGTCTTGAAGTATGAGATGATCTACATACAGGTGTGATGAGAAGTATAATTAATGAAGAAAATTCCATCGAAGCCTGATCATTCATTTCGTATAGTTACATTTTCCTCGTGAATTTGACCATAATTGACTACATGGTACGAATAAACTGAACTTTATTTACTACACTGCCAAGACTAATATTCGAATGTCTGTCGCTTTGTTAGCCCTCTTCGTACCAAACTTTCAACTAGTCTAGCCCCCTATATCCCAATGAAAGTCTTTGGAAGCCGATAGGAATCTTCTCGAAGCGATCGAGAAACGCAAGTCGAGTTGAGCTCGACCTTGGCCAAGTCGAAGACCAGCGGCGGCCGACGTTATTATTTTCAGGGGATACAGAACGAAACATACGATTATTTACTCACTTTTACGTCAATAAATTTGCAGAATTTTGTTAGACTATTTTCATCTATTACCGGGCATTTCGATTCACTTCAAACCCCATGCACGGGCAATTACCTTTTTTTAATTGAAGAGTGTTCCATGTCTCTCATGAATATAAAAAGAATATTACAGAAAATTCTTCGTCGCAAGAATTTTGGAACCCACTTCATTCTTGAAATGATCTCAGTTCGTAATTTTCAAAATTATAGTTATTTCTGATTATATTTTTGTTTCTGGAGATTGACATAAGGAACAAGTCATTTTCATCACAGAATTTTTTGAGTAATTTCTAATTCCGCAAATTTTGGATGCGATCAAGTCTATTATCCATGGAAAAGGCATATTTATATACCCAAATTTTCACAGATCCGATGTTCGAGATTTTCTGATAGGTGCAAATACTTATTTACAACCGAAAAGCTTGTATTAGCATCAACCAGGAAAGTTATGGAATATCGGAACTCACCTTGAGACACAAGAAAATACCAAATGATTAATTTTAAAATTGATGTTGTGACTATGCCATTTGGATTTCCTAACATTCAATAGTATGAGCGAGTTTGAAAATCACTTTCATGTTGAAATGTTATAAAATTCGATCATATCAGTAGCAAATTCTATCCACTGAAAATGTGTGTGAGTTGGATATACTTTTCTACTAGTTCACTACATAGCTCGTCAAAAAGATCCTTCAGATATATGGAGACACTTGATAATCACGAAGATTCGTCATTATCTTGCAGCTGTACGTCTTGAATTCTCTTGTTGAATTCTTGTGTTTCGAACTGGTAGCTATTTAGCTAACCAGTTTGATGGTAGGCATTTCACGCCATAGATTCTAATTTCACGAATAAAAAAGTGGTATATACTACATCGGCCCACCAATTCCCAATTTCAGATATATTCGCAAATCAAGTAGCTCACCTAAAATTGCCATATATCTCCTATGAAGGTGCTCGCTGTAATTATAGATATGTCCAGATCATGATGTCTAATACTGGATATCCTTTCTGCTATAAAACTATTTGTGTTCGGTTTTTCAAATATTGACGAAGAGTCGCATTTATCGAAGAGCTATCCCCCATTCTCGTATGCGGGGTAGCATTATTGGATTCGCTTATTTTAAATGGTTGTTTATTGCACCCACATTTATATCAACAGAATAACATTTGGAATTATTCATTTGCGTCCTCGCCAAGTAACTACAAACGACAGTTGTTCAGTTAATTTATTGTTAATACGTGTTCCGCAAACTTTATAGCCTATTAACAACTTATCGATGAATTCACTCGTCAGTTTGTTGCATAATTTGACTTTTTCAACAAAACTGGAAATTTATTGATTATAGCATGTCTGCTGGCGATGGGAACCTTTTGAATCAGCATAAGCCAAAGTGAAAGTAAAAATTTATTCGTCATTTTTGATACATGAATATCTTCTCGTGGGACTTTTATGGACAGAGTAAACTTAAAAATTCTTTCTGAATGAGCGGCGCGATGAGCAACTATCTGCAAACCACGCAGCAAACAGCGTACTGCATGGTTAGGAGCACTGCCTCCACTAGAGCAGGTGCCAAGCTACCAAACTAACCGTTATTTGAATCTAGTTATTCCGAAATTGACAAGTGGAAATCAAAATTTCAGTTGAATGAAAGCAGCTTTTGTATAAATGTTAATTTTCAGTCTGAATCTCATTAAATGTTATAGCAAATAAAAAAGGATCATTATAGAAACATTTTGCTTCTAGAATGTTCATTAGAGTTGTTGTTTATCAGAATGATTCAAGTTCGTCTGAAAATTTTAATTACCATGTGAACCACAAAATGAAATACATTATTTCGAAGAAATCCATAACTGGAAAGGTGGTGAAACAAACTGATTTTGGCTATCCGAAGTTTTTATCCGAAAATCAGTACCTTCCGCAGAAGTAATTCATAATGGGAAATGATAAATTTTATCAAGCAAACGTATTTTTTTGTACTGGTATTTCTCTGCATGCGGGATGCCATTTGTTAGATTTGCTAATTCGTAGTAGTTGTGTCTTTTGCCCTCATTGTTATCATTATTTATTTGTGTACATCGGTAATTACTTCACATGACATCTGTATGGTCTTAGTGGAATCGCCGTGAAAATGTGTAAAGCAGTTGTTATCGCCTAATAACTTTATGCCGAGGTATTCGTTATCAGCAGTCATAATTTCCATTATTTTCTAGACAACTTGTGGCTCTCTGAAATTTTTTTATGTAGAAATGTGTTTCATATTTCAAGTAAACCTCTATGTCACAGTGAAAAACATTCCTCGGAAAGTCGCAGCAAATCTGACGCGTGCATTTTGTATAAAATGTCGATTTATGTCAATATCTACAGAACATTTCACCATTTCGAAAATGTAAATTTTTTAGCTATTACGAATAGTCCAGTTGATGATCGTTTTGTTAAAAAGCACGATGAAAACGCTATTTTTGAAATTTTGTAGAAACTACTTTCTCTTCAAGACCCTCAAAATTGATCTGTATTGATCAGTGCTACCAATTGCTAGTTTCATGGTTATTCATAAAGGGCATTTTTTGCAATATTACAAAAATGCTCTCCACTTCAAGCTCAGATTTTCTCAAGACTAAGCACTTTCGGCAGTGTGGAAAAACAATTCATGGCTTTTGCATCACAATAATACACCTGCTCACTCGTACTTGCTTGTTCGTAATTTTTTGGCCAAAAACAACACTGTAACCATGTCTTAGCCACCGTATTCACCAGATTTGGCCCCCTGTGACTTTTTCCTTTTTTTTTAAGCAGAACACAAGGCAACAAAAAATGTTGAATATCCAAAATAAATGATGAATTCAAAAAAACGAGCAAGAAAACCACGTCAGTTTCCGTTTGAAACAGTTTATCTCGAAAACGGTTCAAAATAGAAATAGTATTATCTGAAAAAAGTTAATCTAAAATTGGATGTAGAGCTCAAAAATGTTGAAATATACAGGGTGTTCCATTTGAAAAAATTGAGTTCCACTCATTTTTTCATGAGATCAAAGTATCTGCATTTTTTGAAGACCCTGTATGAGGCAAATGAAAATATGACTCGGAGTGAAGATCCTCATAGTATCACTCCACTCCATTTCAAATTTGATCGTTTTAGTGCAAGAGAGTTCAAGATTATCTGCATTTATAAAAGTTCATGTTTGGTGAAAAAAATATCGAAATCAATTCATATCTTCTGAACGGTAATAGATAGGTATAGGGAAATAGTATATGAATTTGTTGACAAAGTGATAATGAATCATAATATGATATTATATACGGGGTGTCCATTTGAAAAATTAAAGAAGCCACTACTTTAAAGTAGAAGCGACAACGCCGCTCCGTCTGAAATATTTTAGGCGTGTAGGTCATATTGATTTATGCATACTGTGAAATTTTCAGGTTGATCAATTGAATAGTTTGCCAGAAACGGCTAATTAACGCTCATCATGAAAAGCCCTGTATACTCCGCTTTTCTTGTTGTTATATTGATCCAACAGAATTTCTTTCAAATATGATTCAATGCTTCCTGATTTTACGTGCAGAGATTGAATTTATAACCTTTCATTGCCCTTAATAATCCAAAGTTGTTTATAAGTCATTCAGAGAAGAATAAAATATCCGTCTGTCTATGAATGATAAGTAACCAATATCTTACCCTTTTATAAATGACCTGTCACTTGCTGTCATGGACATAATTTACTCGTATTCGTAACCATGTTCCATATCCGCTGCGTTTCTATAAACATATGGTTGATGAAAGAATGAATTCAATCGAATCGACCACAGTTTTTTTTATTTAAGTATATTATCAAGGTACGTGAAATGCACGAGCTCTTACAGTCCTAGGGTAGAGGGGCGAGGGAGAGTTTGATGTACGGCACTTGTCATTCAAGTCGACTTGATCCGTGAATCAACCCTAAAATAGTCAGCGTTCGACCGTAAAAAGACAGAAATAAAACAGCCTATGCAATGCAGGAATAGGCATCATAAAATATACCTACGGAATCCAACAACTTTTACCTTGAATATCTTGCCACTATTCTTAGCCCCGATGTCTACTGAGAAAGGGGTTATGGAAGTTGTGTATTTTCTTTGCTAAATCAAGTTATTTTAAAAAAGTGCACCAACAATAAGGAGTCACTTGTAGTTCTTGCCTAATTTTCTGATCTATAAATGGAAAAGACTAGCCACGTAATGTTTTCATCCTATTGCATTTCTGCCGATGTTTGATGTTTTTTATTCAATGAAAGAAACATGTATTTTGGCAGTGTTTGTTGTCATCATGAAAATATCGCTCCATAGATGGATGTTATCCTTTTTGTGTTGCAAGACTGTGGTAATACAATAAAGGATTTTTAGTTACGAATTGATGTTCAAAAACATTTACGATGTTTTTACGATGTGAATGATTGATTGATTGATAGGTAAAAGTTTCATTTTTTCTAGTTAAGAAAATAGTCATAATGAAAATAATGAGGAAGTCTTTACATCTAATTTTTACTTTTTCTCAACCTCTAATAGGAAGAACTTCCACATATAAATATTTTGCTAAAATATAACATTTTTCTTTTGTTTTGCTACGGGTTTTTTCTGGCTCAGAAGGAGTCTTTCAAAATTGTATAAGAGTTTATTACCAAAGAGGTGAACCGAATCAAAATTTTATATTGCTCTACCGAAAGCCAGTGTTTGAAGTAGGGTAGAACAATGGTTAGCTCAGATTGTTCGTGTTTTCTGAGTAGTAGTTAGTTTATAATCGATAAATTCAATCAAATCATTATTCTGCAAAGTCCACAACTATGTCCAACAATGATATTAATAATTTTAATTCGTGAACGGGGGCCTAGACCATTTCCAACAGTTTTGGATTATTTTTCATTTCCATTACCCACGATTGGGAATTGAATTGCCGTGTAAAGTTTTTAACAACTATCCAGTGAGTACAGCTGTTATTCTCTAATTTGAAATCAAATTCTAACTACTACTCTACTGTAGTTCAAACTTTCGAGCTTATATTATAAAAACTACACATAATTCGTTCGCGAGTCGTGTATAGTATTTCCAATACCAATTGGAACATCACAGAGAAGGAATTCCTACCTCGACATAGGCGTCGGCATATTATTTTTCAGTGGTAGTTTTTCAGTTACTTATTCTTACAAACATAGCTATTGATCACCTCATGAAAAAGTTATCTCAACTGAATTTTTCCACCATGGGTAATTATGAAAAACTTCGAAATTTAAGGTATTTGATTTCCGGGTCGAAAACTCTAAAATACAATGAAAACACAAATAATCACACCGAATTCACGTGAAACATATATTTAGAAAATAATAGAGGCCAACAAAATTGCTAGAAAAATCAAAATTCATCTTCGCTATATTCGGATGAGGTGGAATCATCATCGGGTTGAATAACGATCGGATTTATGGAACTTTGCACATAATATTTATTCTCTTCTTTTATAACGTGGACCACACAGTTCTTCCACACATCACTATTACCTACTTCATTCACCACTCGCCTTATATTGTCAAGCACTACAGCATTCAAAGTCGGTGACTGATTACATTTTCGCAAGCTTTCTTTCATTGGATTGAACACACAATTGGATTGAACACACAATAGTATGGAGGCAAACGTAAGTGAATATGACCACGTGTTTCACACATCGAATCAATAATATTCTCTTTTTTGAAATTACGTTGTTTTATGGTCGCCAGTAATACATTTTCGTTGGAATCTTTTCGGGTATTTCCATGTCATGATTTCGCATGAAATCAACAATATCTGCTTTTTTTGTGTCATTGTTTGGTATTGTAGTCAATAACCGAGAATGATACGAAGCGTTATCCATAAAAATAACCGAGTTTGGAGGAATATTTGGGATAAGCTACTCACTGAACCAGGTTTCGAATAAAGCCGCAGTCATATCTTCGTGGTAATCAGCAGACGAATCTTTTATATTTTTGGCCGACAAAAGCAAAGCGTTAGGTACGAAACCACTTTCATTCCCGGCATGCAAAATTATAACACGTTTTCTCCTTGAAGAAGGTGTGTTCAAAGCACAATACTTGGTTTCGTCTACCCAGCCATATTTGACAACATCATGGGTGTCAAACCAAGTTTCGTCGAGGTAGATTATATGTTGATTATATGTTGTCCGCTTTTTAATCTATTGTTGATAAAATAATTTGCAGGTAGTGGTTCTTCTAGTTAATTACCGAAAAATCAATTAGGATAATCATCATTTAATAAACAGAGTCCACATCGGACCAACAAACTTTAGGTATATAAACAGCTAACCCTTGTCTTTAGATTTAGTATCAATTTGCTTCTCCTGAAGATGCTAACCTTGTTAGCGAAACGGGCGTCGAGTGCAGTTTTGTGTTAGGGTAATTGATCTCTAGAAAAGTTTTTAAAAATCGGTTTGCAAAACCACTCACTACCTCACCTAACCCCACGAACACACGGCACTGATAAAGAAATATTGTGAAACGGACAAAAATTAGTATTCAGCAAGTCCAGCTAGCCGAGCCTTTATTCCCCAACTGCATTTGATAGTACGTTTACTAATTATCTGAGCGACTAGGGGCCCCAGGCAAGAAATGTTTATGACTGTACTCTTATTTTTATTGCCGTTCCCATTGGGAATGGATAGACTATAATAACTCAAATATTTGGACTTCCTTGTAGAAAAAACTTAAATGTTTTCTAATATTCCTTTAGAGAACGGCATTAAATGAACTTTTTCAAAAAAATGTACAGGGCGATATTATTTACAAATTATATAATGCACTCTCTGAGCTGTAATATGGAATTCAGAAAATGAAGGGTTCAATGTTCTCTTTCCCTGAGAAGATCTCTCAACCTACGTCCGGAATAGGTTTTTGAAATTACTATGGATCTTCATCAAGTAACGGCCAATTCAATCAGAAAAAAGACCTTGTCCTTTCATTTTTGGAGTAGAGCATATACTATCTGGAATGTCTGAAGGTGACACCAGCATTTCTCTGAGAGAGGATTTTATCATTTTGTCAATGCTAAGAGACTTTTGAAAGTAACTTATCGGGAGGCGACTGAAATGAGTATTCTAGTGATAGCCGCATTGAGAAGTTTAGTATTTGAAATTTTTGGGAACATTCAAGCAAAGGAGAGGAGATGAGATTCTCCAGGTTTGATATCAATTTGTTGATGATTTTCTGGGGATGCTATCTTATCCTGATATTTGATTTCATCTTTTCTGGATATGGACTGGAATTAATATTTTTTTAACGGAGTAACAGGAGTAAGTTCATCTTTTCTGACATGTATCATCATTCTTTTACCGTTATTTGAATTCAAACCAATTTCCAGGCAGTATCATCAGCAAAACCTAGGATGGATTTTTGTCCAAACACTAGCCATACATATTATCGGTAGATGAATGTGACAGCCCTTCCATTATGAAGTATGTGTCCAGAATGTACAAGGTGGGTAATAAAGGCTCTACCTGCATGACTAGTTTTCTCAAAAAATTATTTTTTCCATTTAAAATTTAAACCTGTATTGAATTATCTCGTTGAGGGTTCATCAAGATATTCTGCAATTTTTCTGATGGAGATGGTGATAGTAGGTATTGTTTTGTCAAGATGATGGTCAATGTTATCGTAGGTTTTACTGATGTCCAAATGAACCAATGTACTATCATTTTTATTAATTTTCGTATCCTCCAAAAGTCCATTGACAATAGAAATATTCCTATGAGCTCCTGAAAGACACGTGAATCCTATTTGATTTTAATTGAATGTAATATATTTCCTGAATCTACTATTATTCTTCTCTGAAATTTTGAGGAATGTACCCTGTATTCGAAATGATGGTTGCAAGTTTTGATATCTCTTTAAAGATCTCTTTTAAAATATGTTTTTCCGTTAACCAGCTGTGGCCCCCTATGAACGACAACTCCCAAAAGTCGAAACTAAGGCCTAATGAGATCCTACCTTTTAACGTGTGATTCCTAACACCCTGACCATGATTATCTCAAAATATTCTTCACAAGAATCAGTAATTTTGAGGCTTCAAAAATCAGCCTCATAATCTCAGTTTCTGAAATGAATATCTTATTCACATTAGGGTACAGACACGAATATTGATATAGTATGACAATTGTGTGTAAATTATGACAAATTGTCACAACTCAGTACTCGCTTCCTTATTCATCCGAATAATGAAAAAAATCATTTAAAAACTCAATAAAATATTCATTATTCAAAAAAATTAGGAGAATACGCTTCAGGAATGAACTAATATTGAATAGTTATGACCAGAAAATGAAAAGAATCACCGAAAACCTACATTATATAGGTGGAAAGGAAATGGTGGAAAGGAAATGTACTGCATTCTGAAAAGTAATCAATGGATACTGAATGAATTTCTTAATACTTCTTGTTGAAGATCTTGATCCCCCTTAATATTTATGAAGATTCATAGGTTGAGGTTGCAACTTTGCTCCAATCTTTGCTCAGGCAAAATGCTCAATACGCATCCGTGCAACTTTGCGTATTTGGAGATTGTTTTATATTTCTATATACTGCAGTCGTATCAATTTTGATGTTTACGAACTTGGAATATTAAAAGATGGAATTGTGAATAATGAGTGTTCCTTTTTTTTAAAAATATTAAAGTTGATTGTTTGAAGGTGGTTAACAATGTTTCATGATGAATTTCACTGATTTGGACTTCCATTGCCTACTATATGAAATGATTAGAAATTCCTGAAACAACTAAAAAGGAAAACTAAAAATGAATAGCTGAAAATAACAATTATATTAAGCAAAATAAACCTGAAATGAAATAATAGTGGTTGAGATATGTTGACGACACCTTCACTATATGGAACCATGGGAACACTGAACTAGACGCCTTCCTGAAACACATCAACAGTGTGAGACCTTCCATCACTTTCACAATGGAGAAGGAAATCCACAAAGAATTGCCATTCTCAGACGTTTTGGTGAAGAGGACCGACACTAAGTGGGAAACATCTGTATATCGAAAACCCACTCATACGGGACAGTATCTGAACCACAAATCCAACAACCATCAATCAACTAAAAGATGAATCATCAAGACTTAGACCGTGCTTTCGGGCTCTGTAACACGAAGGAAGGTCTCGAGAAGGAACTAGACATCATCAAAAATGATCTTTACCGGAATGACTACTCCAAAGCGATGGTAGAAAAGACCTTGGCTAAAAGACAGCGGGAGCCTCGCAAGGAAGAGAAACTGTCACAACCAGTGCTTGCACTTCCCTACATCAGAGGATTATTGGAGAGGATAAGAAGAATTGGTTCCAAGTACAACATCAGAACCTGCTTCAGATCCGGTAACACCATCCGTAGCAGCCTCACGAAAACCAGACCACCAAACGCGGACTGCGATTCCAAGAATTGCATTTACCGGATACCCTGTGAGTGCGGAAAATCCTATATTGGTGAAACTAAGAGGCCATTGAATGTTCGCATTGCCGAGCACAAGAAACACACACAGCGAGGGGAAACCAGCAAATCAGGAATAGCAGACCATGTTTGGACCCATCAACACAACATCAAGTGGTCCCAAGCTGAGATCTTGCACAGAGAGGAACATTGGTTTAGAAGAAAATTCAAGGAAGCCGCATACATGTTGTTCATCAACGTATTCAGCCAAGCCAGCGTAGAAATACGCAACATATGGAAACCCATCATCAAGCAAAAAATGGCCAACTGCCGTCAAACGGTCATTTCCCACGGAACCAGTGAAGCGGAAAATGGAAAGCGGGGATAAGTGAAAGTACTCGAACGACCTATAAATAGTCATCTTTCGGAGGAATCAGTCCAGTCATCACCCGAAGACGATTGTAGATACTAACAATCCAAACGTCGTGAACTAACGTG
Source organism: Leptinotarsa decemlineata (assembly GCF_000500325.1). Lineage (NCBI taxonomy): Eukaryota > Metazoa > Arthropoda > Insecta > Coleoptera > Chrysomelidae > Leptinotarsa > Leptinotarsa decemlineata. The sequence goes on from NW_019289825.1 coordinate 135,888, forward strand.
ACTTGGAATCTCTCAACTTTTTATTTTTATTTTCTTTTTTCATTTCTTTATTTTTATTTATTTTTTGTTCAATTGTTCGATTTTACTTGTATTTTATTTCACTATTATTTCATTTCAGGTTTATTTTGCTTAATATAATTGTTATTTTCAGCTATTCATTTTTAATTCTTCTATTTAGTTGTTTCAGGGATTTCAAATCATTTCATATAGTAGGCAATGGAAGTCCGAACCAGTGAAATTAAAGTTGATGTTGAAACATGTTTCTATTCATGTATTTGCTTGAAATGTTTTGAATAATTTCGCATGACGATTTTCTATATTTGACAATAATACACATTAATCAATTGCCGAGTATACAAAATATTTTCAGTGTAGTATTCATAGATGGAATATGTATGTGAGTGGATGAAAAACCGTGCTAATAAACCACTCATTGAAAACCCAACACGTAAGTCACATACTGAATATTCACGAACCAACAGAACTACTGAGAGTACAGAAAAAAATCGCGGTGTATCCTCTTGGGCTCCCATAATTTACTCCGTATAAGCATGAACGAAGTCTTTGGATTATTTATCACAGTGCCGTAACGAAGAGGTCGCGAGGGAGGAAATAATTTAGTAACACTATCGCGATCAAACGAACCGGCAGTGTAAAACACGCTTTTCGAAAATCAATCAGCAATAACTCGACGGTGGATCTCTCTGCGGGCAGATGATCATCGAACACGCAGATGCCCGGCCGGTATCAATTAATTAATACGTCAAGAATTCGGGGATTATTAACTTCTTTCTGCAGCGAAATGAAAATTTACCGACGTGAATATTTTTGAAACGGATAGGAATATCAGAAATACTTGAAACCCTTGACTGAAGATTTTTAAGGGGTCACATACAACCACGCGACGATCATAGATCAATTCCTCCGTAGCTGCAGCATATCCCTCAACTTCTCTAAATGGTAAATTAAAATATTTCCCATAATTTTGTATGATTCCAATTACAAAAATCAAAATGGCGTCCATCCTACCAGGCCATGATGATTCCCTCGGTTCCCGTCTTCAGCACACTCGACCTGAGGAAAGCGAAGGTCAGATGCCTTGATGAGCCGAGGCCTGCAGCGGGATCCTAGACTATCAAGGTTGTTGAAGAAGACCCCGTATATTGGCTTATCCTTGTATTGCCGCAGGAGTGAAGCTCGGCAGCTTTTATTTGGGTATTGTACTGAACGACTTCCTACTCAGTGATAGAGTTGTGATCCAAAAAACTATAAACTCAGCTTTTTCTGTTGAGACCTTAAAAAATTCTTCAAATTCTTCTACCCTCCTATCTTCATATCACGCTCTTTTCCACTCTCATTTGAATTACGCAATTATTTTATGGGGGAACTCATCTCAAAAACGTGCTAAACGTTTGATGGCTGATGCCTCGTATAATGCCTCATGCCGAGAACCCTTCAAGAAGCTCAGAATTTTATATCTTCCTTCTATCTATATCTATCAAAATCTTCTCGAAATACATACAAGAAAAACTGTAGTTGACAGAAATAACGATTTCCACAATTATTCAACCAGGGAAGCAGACCATATCAGGCCTCCTAGATATAAACCTGCAATCTCACAACGTAATTCCCTGAACTTGCATCTGTACAATAAGCTACCACGTGAATGGAGAAATCTCGATCTCATCCCTTTTAAAAGGTGAGAGATGAGACAATTCTCAGTAAATTTTAATTTTTATTCGGTGGAAGAGTACTCAGGGTACGCAATTTCTAATTGATAAGTATAATGACCCGAAGACGATTGTAGATACTAACAATCGAAACGTCGTGAACTAACGTGGCTTGGAATCTCTTAACTTTTTATTTTTATTTTCATTTTTATTTCTTTATTTTTTGTTCAATCGTTCTATTTTTGCTTGTATTTTATTTCACTATTATTTCATTTCAGGTTATTTTTGCTTAATATAATTGTTATTTTCAGCTATTCTTTTTTAATTCTTCTTTTTTAGTTGTATCAGGGATTTCAAATTATTTTATATATTAGACAATGGAAGTCCGAACTAGTGAAATTCATCATGAAACATTGTCAATCATCTTCGAAGTGTATTTTTCTGATAGTTCAAAATTAAACATGAAGTTGAAAAGTTTTTAACTTGGGGGTTGTTGTGGGGAAAGAGTGACTGAGAAGGGGTGGATTTTTACATAGAAATGTGCCCCTGATCCATTCATCTAACACGATTTTGTGTTATTAAAATGGACGTTTTCCAGAAGAGACTAATTTTCGGGAAAGGAAAGTTTTAGCTTTCTCCTTCTCCATCTTCATACAGAAATGTGAGGAGGAAGAAGGCGATTGGTTTCAAAATAAACTCTTCACCAAATGAGTCGAATAGTTATACCTTAAAATCAATTGTGAAGAGTGTGATACAAACTTTATTTTAGCAAATTGATTTGTGTTGTTCCATCGATTTTGTTGCTATTCAATAATCTGCTAGTGTTATTTTAAATAATTGTGGACTTGATGTTCATTTCTAATTATCTACGAGTAAAGTTATTCATCTTTATCTTTCTGTTCAATTTCGATCACTTTCGTTTTCCATTGTTTTCATTATATTTTTCCACGTGTTTCAGGAACACAAAGTGGCTTTCTTGATTTCTCCAAGCTTACATATGATGCCGTTCGTTTTATGTGGCGAATGAAAACATACAATATAATATCAAACGGTTTCAACACTATTCAAAATGAATATATATCATAGAACCAACACATGTTTATTCAATTATTTTATGTGATTCTTTTGCGAGACTGACACTAAAGGATAATAAAACATATTTCAATTTGTTTTGACGGAAGAAATCCTGTCGCACTTATATTTCTGATTTAGAACTGAAATCATTACTAGATCATTCACCGAAATGGAGGGTAATGACCATTTAATGGGATGTTTTCTTGTTGTTGGGAATATTTTCGAAAGTACTTTCACATTTTTTTTCCAAATATATTTTCTGTTGAATGAGGTTCTTTTTATTAACATATCAGCTAAGTTTAATTAGAATCTGTCACAGTCAAGTTTGATAATGAATTTCAAACCGAATCTGAAGACTGTATCGGGGAGAAAATACATATGTACTAGAAAATAAGTATATTATTTATAATTGAATAGAACTGGCCGATACTCGATGAAAATTCATACTAAAACTAATTAATACAATTTATTGTGTGATTTTTGCAGTAAAGCGTTTTACGAAAACCGCGACACGTGTTTCGCTATACGATAGCGTCCTCAAGCATAAACTGAAAGTTACTTCTAAATTTCAACTATTTATATGAATAAATGAACAGATTAAATAATGGCGAATTATTCAATTCAATTTGATCGTTCATAAGATATTGAGAGATTTTGAATTTGTTTATTTCCATACTCTCCAAAAGGTTAAGTTTCAAACCTTTCTCATGGAAATGGAGGGGCTTGTATTCATGGTTGAACTCATGTCTCTCTATGATTAAATGAGTGGCATATGTGTAATTCATTTTTCCATTCTGGAAACTATTTTGTGTTCCTTTATGCGGGCTTTGAATGTTCTTTCAGTTTGACCTATATAAAACATCGGACATAACCCACATGATAATTTATAACTTCTCGATTTTTCTGAAACTGAACTAACAAGGATAACTGAAATTAACAAAGATAAAAGATAACTGAAACTCACAAAGATAAATGTTCATAATTTATCCAGGACCCAGAAAAATAATAAGATTAACTTTATTAATACTATTAAAACATAAAAAATTAATCAATCAAAAACGAAACAAAGTTTGTGTTTTTTTTTTGTTTTCTACTAATTATTGCCAAATAATTTCAAATTCAACTCACATTTAATACACTGCTTGTAGATGATTGGTTGTAGATGGGGTTGATTGATATTGAAGAAAAGAGTATTTTTCACTACTTCCAGCCTTCTTGACATGTCTTTGTTCTTCAAAACATAACTGAAAAATTCCATAGAGTCCATTTTGTAGTTGCACAGGATCTGCAGGATTGCTTCAAGCGTCGCTACTTCCATTCTATTTCTTTCATCAGTCCATTGAATATTCATGAAAGAAAATATTCTTTCTGTATTCGCGTTGTGAGCTGGTATTGCAAATAGATATTTTCTGTTTGATTCGGCCGTTACTTGATGAAGATTCATAGGCAGTTAGATACTTTTTATAGGGATATTAACAAAATTCATGAAAACATTCGCTATTGAAATATAAGCAGGCAACTCAATCAATTTCTTGGACTCAACAATTAGTATAAGAAACAACAAACATGTTTTAAATTTATCACAAACCGTCCTATACGGATATTGATATACATTACGATTCTACCCATCCTTACCAACACAAAGTAGCAGCTTATAATAGCATGATTCATAGATTAGTCAATGTTCCTCTTTCAATGGAGTATTTCAATAAAGAACTTGATATCATCAAGCAAATTGCCGCAATGGATTCAAAGCCGAATGAATAAACAAAATACTTGCTAACAAAGTCTACGCAAAGCGATTCGAGACGTTTTTCCCATTGATAAGGTAGATAATCAAAATTATAGAGCTTCAACGTATTTTGGACAACCAACGGAAAAAGTGGCTTCATTTTTGAGGAAACGAGATATTAAAATTGCATATAGAACAAGTAATAACTTTAGGAAAGTTAGTTGAAGATAATAAACACAAAACATCCAAATTCGAGAAATCAGGAGTATATAAATTAAAATATGGAACGTGCCTTAAGGTGTATATTGGTCAAACTGGCAGAACATTTAGGAATCGAATACAGGAACATCATACGAGCTATGTGAATAAGAAAACAAATTCAACATATTCAAATCATCTTCTAGAAGAAAATCATACCTTTAACGAAAAGTTCAAAATTTTGCACTTAGAAAATAAAGGTTTGAAACTGAATCATTTGGAAGCAATGGAAATTAATACTCTTGAAAATTCAAACATTCTGATAAATGACCAACTGGATTTGAATATAGATCACCATTATTGAACTTGTTTTCTTAAAAACCGAGAAAGAATGATTATTGATGTAGATGTTAGGTAATATGCTACAGGTGATCATAATTGAACAGGTACCTTAGGTAGAGGTTTAGGTCATTTTTTGGAAGTAGTCTCAATTATGGTTACCTGTAGCATATAAATATTAGTGTAAGAAACAACTTGAGGTATTCAAATAACTTGACAAAGCTACTGTGCTAGCGAAACATGTCGTGATATATTTTTCAAATAAAGTTTGTGGAGATCAAATCGTAAGGTGTGGTTTTTGAAGAAAGCTAATAGATATTTTGCAATCTAAATCATCTCGGTGTACTGCTGAAGATTGCCGGTATTAGAATTACTAACATTAATTTGACTTGACGCTAACACTGACATAACCTCAACTAATCGCGCAAGACGCAAGGCTAAAATAGTAACTTGTGATCTAGTGGCGTGACAAGCAGACAATAGATGAACTCTCAGTCAGTGTTGCCAACTCCTTTCAAAACCGAATTCCGGGACTTTTGTGCGCCCCGAGACAATTTTTCTGGACACCTTATAGCTTGGTTGAAAACCGGGACAATCCCGATTTTCCGGGACATTTGGTCACCCTAATCTACGACCACGTTTGAAGTCATTGCTTCTTTTGGACTTTATTTTTCCCATCATGAAGCAGTGTGAAATCAAAACACGAAATTGTTTTCAATCTATTGTTTTGCAAATAACAAAAGTAGCGTCACTCTCATGAAGGTTAGTAATAACTGAAAAATCGGTGGATGCAATTAGTTTAGTGCCATCTATGTGTTAGACCCGAAACTTTCCAGCCCATGTGCTATTACATTCATCACCAAAGCGTCTATGAATAATTTTTTTTTGCTGTTACCAAAAAATTGCCATAACCAACATTTATTAAGACGGATGTCGCCATTTTGTGCCATAATAGAAATAAATTTTCAAGCCGTGCCGAATATTCTATTGAATCAAGTTTACACCTTCATGGTGGTATAGTTAACGGTTAACTCAACTCATTTTATATACCGTCCACACCGAGAATGTTGAAACTACATATGAGAAGATTACCGGATAAGGTAATGATGAATTTTGATCGAACGTTCTTCAGCGTCATTGGTAAGGTGTTCCCAACCCATAAAGTAAGGATATTTTTGGAATTCTGACAGGTATCCATAAAAGCCTAATTAAAAATGTATGTTCTCATGTTCGGTGCTGTTGGTATACAGGGTGTATCAAAAGATGTCATTAATTTCAGGTGAAAAAAAGTTCATATGAACGTATCTTTACTTGTTTCGTTTTCTAGTAACGGGGTGTCAAAGTTTCACTGGAAATATCTTTCTTTTTATGTTCTTTGGTGTTTTTATCAGATTGAACGATTAATGAAAGAATCGTGTGCGTATCAAGACGTCCGACTAATCTAAGTTGAACTATGTAACATTGAAATTGTTTAACTTGGGAAAAGCTCAGGTTATCATTTAAATTTCATGAATATTGATATGACAATGTGAGTGAAGATTATTTATTATTAAAATATTTCATTGATCATTTGGATCATGTGGTGGTGCTCCATCCTGCTGAAACCTTATCTCATTCACTGGAACTTGAAGGTTTCCTGGATCAGGATATAAATTTGCTAAACTTGGAATGATATCATTTTGAAGTAGTGTCAAATAATTATCGTCATTCAAGTTGCCCTCGATGAAAAAGGGATGATGGTTTCCTACAATCCCTGCTCAAACATTAACCTTTTGAGGGTATTACGTGTGTGCTTTTCTCATCCAGCTAGAATTGTCCGTTAAGAGACAAAGTACACTCATCAGAAAACATAACGTCTTCTAATTGGATGATATTGTTATCCAACATGTCAATCATTTGCTCACAAAAATAAGTTCTTTTATCAAAATCGTCTTTCATGAGCTCCTGAGTAGGGATCATTAATAGGGATGCATTTTATTTTCTTTTAATATTTTTACTATCGATGTATGGCTAACATTGAATGTAGTGTCTGTCTACTTGATGTATGTGGGTTTTCCTCAAACTCACGCATCACATCTAAGTTGAGTTCATCACTCATTGCATTGGCAGCTGCTTTTTTTTATCTGCCCCACATGACCAAGCTCGCGAAACTGCTTCTCTATTTTTCTTATTGTTCCTTGAGATATGGGTGGTGAATTAGGAAATGTTACCAGAAATAGGCGAGCTACTTCCTGTTGTGCTCGGGTTTCATCTCCGTAACCAACCATTTGTTAAACTGTTATTTTATGCATTTCTGTTAATCTAACCATTTGTCAGACTTAAAGTTAACAAACTTTGAACTCACATTAAAACAGTGACAACTAATGTTGTAACATACAAAACAAGTTACCAAGGTTGACAAGTTTTAAACTAACGTTGCCACGGAAATTATTTACAGTTTTTCAAAGTATACCATCTAAAAAGAACATTGCTATGGTTTTTGTCCACTTTCTTATTATCAATACCTCAACATGAAATAAGTTTTGAGGATTTTGCAATAAGTTTTGAGTGTATTTTATAGAATTTCGGTAACCGGATGATTTTAATTTATTTTATCTTAATTGTTGCAATAAACTCGAAAGCGATAACATTTTTGAATAGAGAATGAAGTGACCTTTCAAACCATATATCACAAGCCTATACTTCCCATTTAAAAATTTGATGGTTTTACCTGTCATTCGACGGGAGTTGAATAGCATTTGTCCGTTGAAGTACGTCAATTTATAATTTAAATTTGACGTATTTCGGGATTTTATTGAAATAGGTACCTTAACCGAAATAATAAATTCTTTCCATTTGGCTTTTACACACTGTATAATAGAAACCCTAAGCCAATTGGCACCTTTGTAAGATTAAATAAAATAATAATCAAATAAAGGCATCATATGGAAAACTTTTTTTTCGAAAAGTTTCAATGAAGTTTAACTTCGGCATGCCGTAGACACAATTTTACAAGTAAGTTGAATTTGACAAACACTGAACGTCAGTGGGTCGCAGTTGGCCGCATCATTTTAAATTAAACTTAAAGCACAAACAAGTGCCGAAGTTAAACTTCATTGAAACTTTTCGAAAAAAAAGTTTCCCATATGGTGCGCACTTTAATGGTGACACTGTATTTCACTTGAACGTACCTTATTGGAAGCATAAACATTACAGAATTGAATTCTCATATATTTAATAATTTTTAATGACACATGACAAACAAAGCGAAACATGTCCTCAAATAATATCCAAAAACACTAATGAAAGGGTTTGACAATGAACGGAATGTTTTTTACTTGTTTATTAAAGTAATTGTAGTTTCATTTTATTTTTGTATTGCTCATTTTGTGAATAGGTTCCAATGATCATACTGTTGCTCACCTTCTTCTAATTGGCATAGCAACTTCAATGGGATCACGTCCTGATGACGTCATTACTTGAAATTAGTTCACCCTGTATTTACAACTAGTATTTGGAAAAACAGTAAACCAGTAACATGGTAAAAGTTGCGTTTTGGAAGTTTCAATGATTTTGTTGATTTGACTCTTACGTTACATTATGGACGCACTGTATATCTGTAAAGTTAACAAATTTCAGATCGTAAAAAGGGAAATCAATCATAAGTCATAGCCAGAAAAATCAATCATATGAGTTGTTCCGTAGATCACAGTCGAATCACTGGATTCCTTCTATAAAAGTTTCATGATAATAATTTATATCGTCTATAATGATCATCGGTGCTTAATGATTATACGCAGTCAGCGTTGTTGAATTATTAAAAATGATATCATCCCGAGAAAATGACGAGCCACAACTATTCTCGTTGTTCAGATGCCGTTCTGAGGAAGCCCATTGTCATTTTCTGGGCCTCGTCTTCTGGGATGGTACCAAAGTTTCGAAATACACACGGTACGTGCGTCCGCCTCGGGGGGTTAGGCCGGGTCTGACTCTACGGGGGGTGGGCGCCACTAAAATACACGCCACTGCACAGAAGCCGAGATTTCAGATCTACCACTTTGATAGGTACACATTGTTTTCTACTGTGATCCTCATTATTATTATCACTAATTATTTCACCTATAATTTCAACAAGTGGCATGTTTGAAGGTTATGTAAAATTATTTGAGAAAATGATTTGAACTTTTTACCTCTCTATTTTTTCTCTGTTAGTGAAATCTTCAGAAAGTAGTGACTACCTGTAGAAGTGACTACTTGTTGTTTCTATTCATGTTTTAACCGGCGTAATCCTTAAATCAATGACATTATGATTTGAGATGAAAATTTAATTTATATGGCCGTAGGCTTTCAATGGGGAATGTTCCTCCTGACGAAAATCAAATAGTTTTCATAAAAGAGCTCTAAAACGACGCATTTCAACCTTTTTCTTAAAAAAATTATTCAAATACTTGAAAAAGATGAATCAAATAATGCATTCAACATTTTAAGGGATTCGTTTCTATTTCACCATTTGGCTACATCGGTTATAGCTAATGAAGAACAATGAATCTGTTACTTGTATGAGACAAACAAAGATGACATATTTCAGAGGCGTGCTGTTCTGTTTACTTATGTTCCGAGTTCCGAGACATCCTGTGACATATGACATTTTGTGCACCTAACCTATCTTCCTCTATATAAATAAATAACAAAACAACTGTTGTTTATGTGGCTTATGGAGGTGGTATTGAACTATAATTTATATTTTGCCTTAATTGTTGATTTATATAGATAATTTTCCTTTTTTAAAGTAGAATGTTGCCAATATGTGAATTAGAAACATTCAAAACATCAATTTGAATACTTTTCGAAGTGAATTTGAAAAACTCATGAATTAAACTCAACTTTATTTTGTTCAAACTTGCATTTGCTGTAATAACCCAAATTGAGGAACATTCCCCATTATTGAAATGTGGTCACGTTTAGATGTAACATAGGGGAAGTACACTTGAAAAATGTTAAAATTGAAAATTTGGAGACAAACAAATTTTTAGGGCTCTTCATTGATGAAAATCTAAAATGTGATTCCCATGTCGACTAATTGTGTGAAAGACTAGCAGTAGGATGTCATGCAGTGAGAGTTGTTGCAAGAGAGTTAGACACTACTATCACAAGATCAGTTTATTTTGCACAAATTGAGTCCTATTTACGTTATGGAATTTGTTTGTGGGGAAATTGTGAACAATTTCGTTTCAATATGGTATTCTCTCTAGAAGATCCATCAGATATTTATGCAAGGCTAACTACAGGGATTCATGCAGCCCATTATTTGTGAATAAAAAAGTCCTGACCTTAGTATGTATTTTTATTTTGGAAACAGTGTCTTATCCACAAAAAATATAAAAATCAATTTAATATCACCTCAACTTATAGTATACGTCAGTCTTACTTCATTTGCACTAAATTCTATTATTTTCAAAAGCAAGAAGTTATAACCTTTCCATTAATTTAAGGCGAATATATGATGAAAAGAAATTCAGAAAGAAAGTAAAAGAATTCCTTGTTGGGAGGCCCTATTATAGTGTAGACGAATTCTACCAAGGCTCTATGGAGTAATTGGCATGTAGCTTTGTGTAAACAAGTTATTGAAATCAACACGAAATGGCTATCAATGTTCATTACATAGCATTATATATTCACATTTACTCAATATTCATATATTCTTGTAGGTACTTATATTGGTATCTCTTCAGCTGGGCTCAATATTGTTATTTCCTGCTCTTGTCTCTAAGCATTATTTTATAGTTTATATTCGTTAATTGTTCCACATACACGTTTTAGTTTACTAGACTTTGCCAATAAGATGTTCAGATCTTGGGTAATAAAGCATATTTTGATTTGATTTGATTTGAAAAAGTAGTAGACAAATAGCAACAAACAGACTATATATATTTCTCCAAATCATTTTATTTATTCAATTAATCAAATATAATTGAATATTTTCCTTTCATATCTATACCTAACGGTAGATTGTAGACCAATTATATATAATATTTCCTGTGAATGAAACTTGAAAAAGATCTCCAAACTGAAGCAACTTTTAAATTATGTGAACATTTCTCACAGTTCCCCCCCTCTGCATTTCTGGTTCTTTTCTCAACCAAGTTATTTATTCGATACCTAACAGATATACGGGATTAGCGTGTTAGGAATCACACTTCAAAAGGTAAGACTTCGTTAGTCCTTAGCCCGCACAAGTTTCGTCTTCTGAGGGTTGTCGTTCGTAGGAGTGCGACAGCTGGTTAATGGAAAAACAGATTTTGAACAGATTTTTTTTCAAACCTGTTCCATCTATCCATTGGCAAAATATTCACATAAAACGCGAAATTTAGGAAACCCAGATTTTGATTTCGTTGATGAATCTAAAACAAATCTCTGAAAAAATACTTTTTTTACTTTCAATGGGTATGAAAGGAGGTTGTTTCTTCTATAAAGTACATTTTTTTAATCTTACTCATATAGGTGTATGATAGATATTCATTGGATTTTTCAAGTATTTACCTAGTCAATTCGCAAGATTCGCTATCTGTAATTCTCCAACTAATTTTTCAATACTTGAGGAATTAACTTCAGTATTCTGAGGAAGAAGCAGATATCTATAAGTACTCAGTTGGTTAAGCCGAGTGCGTCTAGTTTTTGTCTGAAATAAATAATCATACACATTGTAGGAAAATTTATTTAGCGATTTTTGATTGGTCCTTTATCTTTTTCTCCTGTTATCCAAAATATATACATCAAAGGATTGAAAATCTGAAATAGGTTTTCCAATTAGCTATATATCCTTTATTATGAAGTGTAACTTTTCAAAAATTAAGTGATCAATACAATAATAGTATATTAATAATGATTATTATATGTTTATAATTTTGATATGATTTTGAAGATCGAAATTATAGTATCTCTCGTATGTAATAGTCAAAAAAGTTAACCTCAATTTAGGTATAGAAAATTGGCATCTTCAAATTTATGAATTAATTTGGTAATTAACACGGCTGTGTTGAAAAAATGGACGAGATTATAAAGAAAACTATAGTTTAAGGTATATATAAATCAACTATTTTTTATCTAGAAATGAAATTAATATGTTTCATTACTTTTGAAAAAATTTTTCAGTGAAAACGAATCAAACACGATTCATTTTGACCAATAACTATTTCTCAAATCATCTTGACCAGTGAGGACAGATGACAGTGACAGATTATAATTCTTGTTATATAAACTAAATGAAAAAATTATAAATGAAAGTAACATTGCAACAAAATAAAGAAATAAAAAATTCTCTGAAACCTATATCTATTTGAACTCTATTAATGGAGTTAGTTTCAACACAGAACAACTGCTTCACTAGGTTGAACTCAACTGAATATTTAGGTCCACAATTTTGAGGTGATTCATCTGAAATCTTTGGAAACCACTTAAAACATTTTCCTTAAGTAAGTGAGTGGATTTTTTTCACACGCAGAAAAAATGATCCTCGATTTTAAAATTTATGTTCTTCAGTGCAAGAAGTTGAAGGTTAAATTTGCAACACTGAAATGAAACTCACATATTTAATATAAATAACGTATATTTTCAATATGTCATATTTTACAAAAATACCATACCGTAAAGTAAATTCATTAAGCAGTCTCTAAGGTCTATTCTGCAAATATTTTTCTCAACAATAAATTAATTGAAACAAAGGTATGTGAAGATTAACGATGTTTGTATTGATTATTGAAAAAACACAAACAGGTTTTATCAAATCAGATTGCAGGATTGACCCTAAATGTTTTTCGTATAAGTAAAAAATCACAGTCTAGAGTTGAATTTATATAAGTATACATGTCCGACGGGAGCAACAACAAACTCTAATCGGTCGAAACAAATATTCATATGTATAGATTGAAAACAAATACGGTTTTATGAATTTGCCTTCATTATTTCACAATGAGAAGCCTCTGAAATGGCCCCATTAGTTTGTACACAAAAAAAAATATACATGTAAGTTTCAAAAATAATAACAAGAGTTGTGCCGCGGCAATGAAAGCATTTTTTACTCCAAATTTACAGTTGTATCGTATTTCTAGCATCAGTTCATAGGCCATTCACCTATATCTAGTAAAATAATTGTCAAGTTCTGCTCCAATTTTATTGAATAGTCGACATTTTTTCATTGGATTCATGAAGTTCAAAAAGTTTTTTCTGGCAAAACTTTGAGAGTTCAAAAAATGATTTAGATACCCGAATTAATAACTAAGGGCATTGCTAACTCGGTAGATGTTCAAAGGAACGTATAGTAATTTTTCTTTGAAGTTCTTTTATAATGTATTATTCTCTGTCACAAAAGTTTAGACGCCGAACAAATAGGTATATTATAAAATCGAAATTTAGAGTGAAAAATGTGTTCACTGGTACTTACAATTGAATAATCTATACAAACACTACAAACTACAACTTTTCGAAACATCTGGAATTCGTCAACATTTCCCTAGTCAACCGCCACACCATTTTCGACGCATTTTCCAAGGCACTTGGAGATTTGCCCTTGAACAGGTCCAAATTTGGCAAGAAATAATGGGGACACCTTTTGCACTGCAAACACGATATCAACTGTAAGAAAATACCGTTTATCCTATCTGCTATACAAGCCTCTTCCCACTCAGGTTCCCTGGGATGTTTCTCACACTCGTATAACAGAAGAGTCTTCATGTGGTAACCTGTTACAGGGTTACCGGGAAGGTCCAGGTGACGGTCTCTCAGCGTTTTCAATATGCTGAGGCACCTCCTTCTGCAGCCTCCTTGCAATAGACGATTTTCTGCCTCCAAGAAGGATAACACCCAAGCGTCGCCTTCCATCGCTGACTGCTTACCTTGGAGAGCTATGCACTCCTTGGAGAGCAAATCAAACCCTTCTGTTTTCACTTCTACGACGTGGTTGGGGTGCGGCCAGGGAAACTGTGGCAGAGGCCAATGTGAGGCGCTACGAGGCCACAATCCCGCACACCTAAAAGCTGGCGTAATTTGCACTATGTATCTCTCGCGAATCCTCAGTTTCACCTCGGTAGTGTCCGCTATCATTTTGACACTGTCTCTGTAGGAACACTTGTCACAAGCCTGGGCGACGAGAGTTTGGAACCTGGAGCGCATCTTCCTGGCCGAAAGGTAACCGGAAGCGGTGATGAACTCCACCCAGAGGGACATGGAGCGCTTCCTGCCGTCGCTCAACTTGAGAACCGCGCATCCCGGCAAAGTGCCGTCATCGACGAAATTTAGCACTCCCATCTGGTTCAGGTAGATGACTACTTCGAACTCCACTGGCGAAACCACTTCCAAGCCGTCGAATCTCCCGTTATAGTCAGTGAGGGAGGAGATGAACCGAGGTTCTTGCACCTCTACCTCCTTCAGGACGTCCTGCACAACTCGGCACACTTCCTGTATCGTCTTGGACACCTGCAGCTTTCTCGCTTGGACTTTTTCGGTGTAGTATTTGTTGAGCTGGTAGACCATCTTGGATTGGGCTGCCAACATGTCTGGGGGCACTAGCATATTGGCTGTTTGTAGGCTACTAGAGCCGCGTTTTTCCGCCGGTGCCACTTTGATGGTGATATCTCCTTCGGGGAGTACACAGGGTGGGGGATGGTTTTCCGTGGATTGTTGTTAATTTCTTCTGAAATACCGCCGCGTGTTACTGAGACGAATCGAAGTGAGCAGTTGTTGAGACACTGTTGTGTGTTGAGCGAAGTTGGAGAGAGTTCAGGTGAGAGTGCGGCTCCGCCTATCGAAGGATGGAGTTCCAAGTTAGCTCCGCCCGCTGGCGCCGGCCAATAGTGAGAGCCGGGCGCGACGCTTGCGATATAGATAGTGTTCGTTTCTGCTCGTGGTTTACGAAAGGGTAACGAGAATAACGAGATAGAAGCGCAGAGTTCGGGGGACTGACTCGTGATGTGGGGTATGTAACAGCTTACATATGATTTAATGGTTTATGCAGAATGAGAATGTGTTTTTGGTTGTGATCGATTCCAGGCGTCTTTTGTTTACATTTTTTTATGAGTGTTTTTGTGGGTGAAATTGTTTTGAAGTTGTTTATTCAAAAATATTTTTTTCATTCAATAATAGTGGCTGAATTGAGCAATTACTTTTTTGTTAACCAATGAGAACACAAAATTTTACTTTCAAAACTTCCGGAATCGCATAGAAAGTCTATGATGAATATTTGCAGATGTCAGAAGACTATGCTAAAAAGTTATGAAATCATGAAAAACACGGACTCGAAAAACTCATAAATAGTAAAACATTAGGAGAAAAATTATCTGTTTTTGCAAAATCTTACCTTTGTAAAATTGCGTTTTCTTTTCAATATAAAAATGCGTTGTAAGTAGTACTGCTATGCATTATATTGAATGAATTGGCAACTGTTTTCTTATTCATATCCTCAGAGCATTGGTTCAAATGAAAAGAAAAACAAAAAATATTTTTGGGGGTTCCAACGAAATATTTTATAAGGTTTTGTTTTTATTCAAAAACTGCTGTTCAAAGATATATGAAACATCAAAGGAGAGTAAGAAATTCCATACCCACCATTGAAAATTGTTTACAGAAATATATATAGATCATCCAGATATTGTTTTCGTTTTACCAAAATATTCAAAGAACATCAATCAACAATTATAGTGGATCTTTATACGAAAAAATTCCCTTAGTATTTTTCATCAATATTTGTTTTTATTTTATTTTTTTTTTAATTTTCTTTCGTCGAACATTGGGCCCACAATACCTTTAAGTTGGTTTATTTTCCAAAATTTCTATTGTTATTTCAACTAGAATATATATTTTTTGGAAAGAAAGCTTTTGGCTTTGTAATCTATCTTGATAAAAAAAAACGTGGAAATCTCCCAAATACAAGAATGAAGCAATCAATTTCAAAGATTAACTCTAAATGAAGATGTGTAGATCATGCAAAGAAGTAACTTTCAGACATAAACTGGAAGTAAAAGCCACTCGAAAAAGATATTCTCATATAAACATTGAATTACACGAAAGAAACCAGATAATTTTATATGAACACTGAATTATACAAAAAACACTTTCCTCTATTCCGTTTGTATTCCAAACATTCGTATGGAATCGAATCAGATGTCATTTACACGATTCCTACACAATATAATAAATGAAAAAAGTATATTGCCACTTATATGGAACACTATCATTTTCACTGGTAGACATCCGATGTTTCACTGGATTTACATACACCAGATTTATATTTGAAATTGAATTTGTAGATATTATAAATTAAAAAAAATCTTTGAACGAATAATTTTGGAAAATCAATTTGCAGTGACACTGGCACTGGCACTGACACTTCCATAGTATAAAAGTAGAATAGGTGTTTGTATACGAAACCTCGTGATAATGATTCAGTAAGAAATAAAAAGCGTTGATATGGGTATACACTGGTAAAAATTTTTCCACCGGTACCGGTGGCAATTTAATTACCGCCCATATTAGCGAGAAATTACTTTCGTGTGTGATCTCACATTCCATACGGAATATTATTTTGTAATTCTACCCCGAAGACAAGTGTGGAATTTTTCAGTGTAATTTTTCATTTTGAGTGTACTTTTGTGTTGAAATAAAACTTTATAGGGTAAATTTGCGATATAAATTTATATCGAGATATTACACTCTTCACAGAATTTTACAGTAGAATTTTACACTTTTATATAATTTCACAGTGGAATTGTATAGTCTGATAAAATTTTACATTGTAATTTTTCATTTACGGGTTATATTACCTTGGGATATTCCGTTGTAAGAAGGTCCGTATTCAGAGTAGTTTTGAATACACTATATATACCTATATATACCTCAATTGGATGTTGACTCTTGACTCTTAAGTGACCATTTTTCCTTATAATTAAGATAATTGAATGCACAAGACATATTACACATTGATATATTAAAAAAAAAATGTATATACAAAATAAGTTCATATACATTCTTGAAATGAAATTCTACAAAACATTTTTTTTTTCATTTTCAAAAAAGTCAAATAACAGTACAAAATAAAAAAAAACATTCTTCAAATTAACACATTTTCTTTCTGGCTCATGGTGGTATTATCCTGAAAGAGAAATGAAATATCATCAAATGAATAGGTTAAGAACTCTAAAAACACAGTAAGTTGACGAACACACATTCCTAGAGAAAAACTACTACTAGTTTGAATTCAATATTAATATTTCTCAAAAATTTTTGATACATATTCAACCGTTTAAATAAAAAATTTGATTTTTCCAAATGTTTTCCAACATTTTCTGAAATATAGCAAATATAGCTATAATGATATGGTATGAAGTGGTGATGAAGTGTTTTGTTCACCTCTTCAACAGAAACAAAAAGATCCTAAAGTGTTTCTCGATTCCTTCAATTTCAACTTGCCTTCCATCGCAAAAATGTTTTCAAGTTCAATAATAAGAATCACAAATCCTCAAATTTATCCAAAATTATGAGAGATACGAATAAAACGTTCAGATATTTTTTAGGTGAATGAAATTACGATTTAACATTGTCCGATATTTGCAACCACCAATACGAAACTTTATTCCTCATCGAAATTCATTTTTAAAATGGATAGTGCATACGGCGTCACTGATAATTCACGCCACTGCTATCGAGTATATCTCTTTTTCTCTTTTTGTCAATACCATTCAGTAATTATCACAAACATTTTCAAATATATGTTCTGTAATTATTTGAAAATCAGTTAAAATATGTTGTACTATTCCATACAGTATGAAATAATTCGCGATGTGAGGTTAGGATATACTTGTAATAAAAAAACACTCTATAATGCATAACAAGAAAACTCAATGAATTCATCTGTTTATGGGACTAGTTATTGAAATTTTACAAGAAATGTACTCACCTTCTTTACTTATTTTCACCAACAACAAAAATATTCTAATGCACACGTCAGACAAACCGATGCGCTTCTATAGACAAGAATGAACAATACAATAATCGCTCACAAATACAAGCGTAATTTTACATTCGATAAAGAGATGGCGAAAATTTACATTTCACTAAGGGGGAATACCCATCGTCCAGTTAGTTCTTCTCTTCACATGAAATAATACGTTATGATTTCACACATATAGGTATTAGATGAATATTTAATTCTCAATGAAAAGTACATTGCCTACTGAAATTACGCTCGGCGATGTGAATTATTCAATAGAGGAAGTATATTTTCAATAAAACTAAAGTAATTTTCTTCATTCGAAATGAAAATTCCGAGGTAAATTTCAATCATTTTTCCCGGTGTAGGTACATCTGAAAAATATGCTTTAGGTTTGGGGGAGCAAGCAAAAGAAAAAATGGTAGGGTTGGGTTAGGTTCGAAGGTGTTGAGAAAAAGAAACCAGTGAAGAAATGAAAATAACTGTAATTTTGAAGTGGAATACTTTTGTTTAGTATAGGTAGGTTTGCTGTGTATCATTTGTTTGCATGCAGAGTTTCTGGGAAAGAATGGATAGAATGCTGTAGGTTCTCAAGAAGATGCACATTGATATACTATGTTGATGCAATAAGTGTACTTCAGATGACGGTTAATTGAAGGTTTTTATATTTGAAAGTATATTTCCATGTTATTTTTGACTGAAAATGATATTTGCTATTATGATTGATATTATGTGTATTATGTCATGGTATTACTATATAAAAATTAAGTATATTTTCTAATTATTTCTCATCCCAAGTCTGGTCATGCTACAAACGAAACATATATATTAAAAACATGTTTTGAATAAAAAGTACGAGCTTTGTTGCTTTGCGTTTAACTTTATATGAAATTGGTCATAAACATTTGTTTGAGATATATATACCTGCTTGCAGCAAACGTTTATAGGAAAAAAAGGTTTTGGCTTTCTACTTCTTCAGACACAAACTGGAAGAAAGTTACTTCTTTGCATGTTCTATACATCTAACTATAGAGTTCATTTATTTAAATTGATGGCTTCCTTTCTTTGGAAAATTCCCATATTTTTTGTATGAAGATGAATAAGAGAAAACCAGAACCTTTCTTTCTCAAAAATCATATCTCCTAAAAATATACCCTTTTCAATTCATACCTCAATCTTTCCTTTAAATGTTGATGTTTTTCCTACAGAAGACAAGTAGACAACATAAAAGTAATAAGAAAATAGAAATACATAGCAATGATGCAAATTTTTTATACATTCCTTTGGACACTTGAAAACAAAAATATTTCTTTAAACATATCCGTATCGTTCAATATATGAAAACGTCATAATTCACATTGAGTGCTTGAAATAGCACGTTGAAGAACATTATCTCAACTTTTATTCACTTCTTACAAATCTCTAGAGAACTATTAGAGGATAAGGTATAGCACTCAGATTTGTGTCTTAGATTTAAGAACCATTCTTTTTTCAAAAACCGTCGCTCTTTTGAAGTAGTTAAACTTACCTTTTTGTAAAGTATGGGAGAGAAACTGAAAAACTTCAATTAGGAATGGGTGTCATGTTAATGTTTTGTTGAAATAGAAAATCAACCAATATCTATTTCAACTATATACGAATAAATGAACCCAATGTTTTTTACACGATTCCTACACAATATAATAAATGAAAAAAGCTATAAAGGGCCGTAGCCAGGGGGGGGGGGAGTAATCCAAATTTTCCCCACCAGCAAAATTTCCCAACTTTCGAAAAAATGAAAGCCGAGGGATTAGTTACTACTATAATATATTAATTTTCTTACTTAGCTATCCAAAGGGTATGCACAAACAAAAATAAATTTTGGTAATTATAAAAATAATAGTGGGAATTATTCTACTTTGGACCAAGGTCCTTGGTTTTTCACCATATCCAACATGTATAGGAATATTCAATACAAATGAAAGGAAACAACACCTAAATAATATTGTGCTTATTGTTTTCTACTATTTTCTTTTCTATTTTAACAGCTCGAAATTTCCCAACTTTTCCAAGTCGAAAAAATAACGAAAATTTGGGAATTTTGTAAAATTGTCACTTCAACATTTGTGGACTGTTCAGGCCTGTTCTGTTACTTGGGAGAAATTAAACTTTTTTGAAGTTTTCAAACAACTCAGCATGTTGGGAAATCCCAACCTTCTCCCGGTTCTTTCCCTTTTCTTATTACCTCTCCCTTTCTTTTTTCTCATTTTTATTTTTTTAATTTTTATTCATTTTTTTCTATCTTCACGGCCTAAAATTTCCCAACTTTTCCCCCCCATCTCCCCCCATGGCGACGGCCCTGGTCCTATAGGTACTTGAGAATATTTTACATTCAATACCTATTGACAGAATGTATGTAAGTGTTTTAAAAATATCATAATTTTAGGTTTCTACTCTTATAAATAATTTCCAATTGCTGAAATATTGCACATTTTTTTATAGTATCTATTCATTTTGAGTGATCAGATAATCTGACAGTTATATACTTAGAGAAAATCATAAGTAAATCAGAATATCATTTATAGTTTTCAGTGTGGGTTTTCAAGGTCTAGACTGCTTTCATAAAAAATGAGAAACATTCAACTATGATTGAGCTATGATGTTGAGCAACAATTATCGTTTAGAGAACAGGCAGTATTTTAAAAATTTAGTAGTAGTAAAAGCTCTATATATACATTTCAATTATGTGGGTTGTGTTTGGGGTACTGATGATTCTCAAAACATTTCAAAACTACCAGACTAAATTAAAAAACTATACAAAAATGATAGAACGTCTGAAAAAACTCTAATTTCTTCGAAAAAAGCTGGTTTTGTTCAATATACCCTTTTATCAATCGATTCTAAACTTATTACCTGAAAAAAACTCATTAGTATATTTTAAAACTATTCATAAAGTGAGAATATGATTGTTAACCTGAATTTGAAAAATATCCACAATTATTAAGCTAAAATTGAATATTTTTAAATCTCTGATCATGAATAATAGATAAAGAATTTTGATAAAATGTTCAAAGACCTTCATATTGTGATATTTCATGCATCGTTTTATACTATCCATCTATATTTTATATATCATCAAATTGCCTAATTGATTTTCAATTTTATAGCAAACTAAAATCACATTAATAGAATTTTTTTTATGTTGAATTTACTTCTCAAATATATTTGGGTATATATCTACGTCTGCGTATTGTTTTTGTCTTGCTAATGTATAGGTATCTATAAATAATATTATGAAAATACATTTCAATTTCAATGTAATGATCTAATAGTAATTTATATAAATTTTTCCATTAGGTGAACAATTTTTACTGATAGTGATGTAACAAAAACCATAATGAGTATTTATCAATAAGAGATAAAAATATCAAACCTTCAACAGAAAAACGAACACATTTCAAGAGTTTATTAGCGAACAGGTAGAAGGGCCACGAATTATTTTGAAAAAATCCAAGAAACTCCCAGATTATAGTCGGAATTAACCAAATTATTATTATGAAATGGTGACTTGAAAAATTGTTATAATTTTCGAAGTTGAACTTGAAATTTAACAAACTCAAAATTTTGAATTCAGTTAATTGTATTTGAAAAGAATGTGGCCTATTTACGCCTTCGTACTGTTATTTTTGGAGATATACAGAAAAATAAATAATTTTGAATGAAAATCAATACAAATTAAACTCCTTCTTAAAGTACTTATTACCTATTTCTGGTTATGTTTCTGTATTGTTTTATTTTCGGTGATATATATATAAATATTCTATGAAAACTCTTTTCAGTTCCAAACTAGTTTTGTCAAAAAGGAAGTGTATTTTTATTTAGTAAATTAAATAAATAAATAATATAGGTACAAAAAACAGATATATATCCACAAAATATAAATAGTAAAGCAGTATTTCTATGAAACAATTGTTATTTACATCAATAGGTATAACAGAAATAAGTAGTAATTATTCAAATCAACTTAGCGGTCTCTAAAAAATATACAAAATATTTACAGTAGCGTAGATATTATATTAAAACAGTCGATATTAATGAAATAGTAGCACTAGTCATTAAAACGGTAAAATCACTGAAATATCACTAATCAACAAAAACAATTTTGAAAAATGGCACATTCATTGTCAAATATGAGAAGGAAATCTCGTTGAGAAATGAAAAATTCTCCCACCACATCAGCGTGTACATGCATCGTATGGAAAAATGTACATTCAATAATCCACTGAATATTCAATTAGTTTCGCCTATACTTGGGACATATAATTGACCACACCAGCAACATAAATAATCGCTATAGGTATCGGTTCGATGAAATCCTCTTTTTATTGCTCAACTGTTCGACTCTAATTGGAGGAAAAATAAATGTAATGTTTCAATGAATTACAATTTTTCCAAGCTCCTCGTATTGGTTAGCATCTCTCTGGTTAACCTCCACACTTGCTTAGCGGCATTTTCCAACGCGCTTGGAGATTTCCCCTTGAACAAGTCCAAATTGGGCAAGAAATAATGCGGACACCTCCTGCACTGCAGACACGAAATCAGTTGCAGGAATATCCCATTGATTCTGTCTCCGATGCAGGATTCATCCCACTCTGTTTCTCGCGGGTGTTTTTCACACTCGTACAATAGCAACGTCTTCAAGTGGTAGCTCGAAACCGGGTTGCCGGGAAGGTCCAGGTGTCGGTCCCGCAAGGTTTTCAGGATACTCAGACATCTTCGTCGGCAGCCGCTTCCTAAAAGTCTGTTTTCGGCTTCTAGAAATGAAAGCACCCAAGCGTCGCCCTCCATGGCTGACTGTTTTCCTTGCGCGGCGATGCTTTCCTTGCTGAGCAGGTCGAATCCTTCAGTTTTCACCTCTGCGACTAGATTTGGATGTGGCCAAGGAATGTGAGGAATAGGCCAGTGGGCACCAGACCTTGGCCATACTCCGGAGCATTTGAAAGCTGGCGTTATTTGTACTATATACCTCTCCCGTATCCTCAGTTTCACCTCGGTGGTATCAGCTATCATTTTCACTATGTCTCTGTAGGAACATTTGTCGCAAGCTTGGGCAACGAGGGTTTGGAACCTTGACCTGATTTTCCTGGCGGAGAGGTAGCCTGACGCTGTTATGAACTCCACCCACAAGGACATTGATCTCTTTCTTCCGTCGCTGAGTTTTAAGACCGCACAACCCGGTAGCGTACCGTCGTCTACAAAATTAAACACTCCCATTTGGTTGAGGTACAACACCACCTCGAATTCAATGGGAGAAATCACTTCCAGGCCTTCGTAGCGGCCGTTACATTCAGTTAGGGAGGAGATGAATCTTGGTTCTTGAACTTCGACCTCTTTCAACACGTCCTGGACCACTTTGCAAACTTCCCGAATCGTTTTGGCTATTGTCGCCATGCGGGTTTGAACCCTCTCGCCGTAATATTTGTTTATTTGATAGAGCATTTTTGACTGGGCGGCCAACATATCAGCCGGGACCAACATTTTGATCCAGCCGTCGGGTTTCTACTAGAGCTCCGTTAGATCGTTACGGGGAGGGACGTGCATTGTTTTGTGGGAGTGGTCTGTTGCTCCGCCTGCTTTGGGATTTCATCATTGCGCAGAGATGGTATCGACGAATTTTCAAGCCCGGCCCTCGAAATCAGGAGTCACTATTTACTGTCATGTCCAGAGCTGGCGTTCACATTCGAATTTAAGGAGATACATACGAACATGGTGAATATGTTGCGTACAACTTCAAAGTTGATTCATGTTACAGATTCCTTTTATGATTTTTATAATTTTTGAAAAAGTTGTTTGCGTTTATTCTATTTTCTTTCGAAAAAGAAAAATAATTGTGAATTGTATTCTTTGCCAATTCCTCCGATAAAGAAGTGTGGACGATTGGAGGGAAAATATTTTCCCAATGTGAAAATTGAAGTATTTTCATTTGTTTGTTTGGGTATTTTCACTGTCCACAATCTGAAAAAATCAAAATTGTATTTGAAATCTTGTACACTTGATACGATCGGTTAAAATCCCCCCTTCAAATATTACTGAATATTAATCAACTGCCGGTGGCAATTTATTTACCACTGAAATTAGCGAGAAATTAATTTTTTGTGTGATCTCACATTTCATGCGGAATATTACCTCATAAATTTACTACGAAAAAAAAATGTGAAATTTTTCATTGTACTTTTCAATTTTTAGTGTACTTTTGCGATGAAATACAACTTAAAGGCAGAATTTGCGATATAAATATACAGGGTCTTCCCCAAAGTATGCACCATATGAGAAACTTATTTTTCAAGGGTTTTTCGACAAAAAGTTATTCTTGTTAAAAGTTCGTGCATCCCCTTAAACTTAACATGTACCAACAAAATACAGTGAAACACACGTAGTATACGAGGAGCCTTCAAATATTTGATTTTGAGACAAGATTAAAGTACTCATATTTTGTAATATTTCGGGAAATGTTATTTAGAAAAGTAGTTCAGCATTGAAAAATACATCTAGATTCGAAGTCATGGTCATCTAACTGAAGTTAGATCTAACTGAAGTTAGATGGCCTGGAATATTACAAATTACACAACTATGGTATTAACCACGGCCAATATTTTTGAAGAGTAAAATATTTTTCAAAGTTTTTGGTGCAAAGTTATATTTATTTATTGTTAACACCGAAAATTACTCAAAATTATACAGTATTGTAACAAGAACTCAATATTCAATAATATCAAATCACAAAACATCAAAATAAAATGGGTATTTTGGAACAAACTGGAGAATATTTTGGAGAATTATTTTGGATAAGAAAATCTCCAGAAAATCAATGAGTTTGTTCCGAAATACCTATTTTATTTTGATGTTTTGTGATTTGATATTATTGAATATTAAGTTCTTGTTACAATACAGTATTATTTTGAGTAATTTTTGGTATTACCAAAAAATAACTTTGCATCAAAAACTTTGAAAATTATTTCACTCTTCAAAAAAATTGGTGGTTAGATATCCATGACTCCAAATCTTGATGTATTTTTCAATGCTGAACAACTTTTTTAAATGATATTTCCCAAAATTTTTCAAAATAAGGGTACTTTACTCTTGTCGCATAATCAAATATTTGAAGGTTCATCGTATATTACGTGTGTTTCACTGTATTTTGTTGGGATATGTTCAGTTTTAGGGGATGCACAAACTTTTACCAGGGATAACATTTTGTCGAAAAACCCTTAATAAATAAGTTTCCCATATGGTGCATACTTTGAGGATATCACTGTATATCGTGATATTACAATGTAATTTTACTCTCCACCATAATTTCTCAGCAGAATTTTATACTGTGATTCTTTCTTTGTGATTCATTTCAGAGTTCATTTTTATCCTATAACTGGTATCTGGTATCTTGTAACTTGTATATTGTAATCAGCTTGAAATGAAATTGTACAAAATAGACAATTCTCATTTATTTTATCTCCAATAAAAACATTGCAAGTAATACAGAAAAATAAAAACATGAACAATAATATTTCTTCCTTAACACACAGTAAAAATAAAAATCTCAAAGTGAGAAACATTTTCTCTCAAGTTGAATTAATCATTATGTCAAATGGACTGAATACACGCATTTTTCAAGTAAAAAAAATATTCTACCAAGATTGTGCATACATTTCAATAGAAATAATCACATTAGCTCATGAGAAGTAGGTAAGTATGCATTCTTTAGTCTGAGCAAATTCAATCTCGAAGCAAAACTGTTTTGGGTTTTGAAAGAATGATATGTTTACTTGGAACATTATTTAAATATCTCCGTATGAGAAATTGATTGTTTTCTTTTGAAGAGAAGCATTTTTCATTGAAACGCTTATATTTGTATGAATCAAATAAACTCATTTACTTCATCAAAGATGTTATATTAGAAAAGAACCACATGACGAAGATGAACTTATGCTTCTGTTTATAAACTGTCCCTCTCATTTGGATGTATTTAGTTACTTGAATCCAAAGTATCTCATCTGTAATATGAACAGATATAAGTGGTAAGGAAAGAAACTAAATAATACATTACATATTTTGATTAGTTTATTTGACGAATTTTATCCTGCTTATATTTGCTTAAATATCATATTCCAACCGCACACTTTTGAGAGATCATACAGTTATACAAATAACAGAAATAAATATTCAGTAAGAAAACATATATAAAAAAGAGACATATTCTTGACATATTGCAAATTAACAAATGAAATAAAATCGAAGCCTATAAATAACATTACAACTCAGACAAGAAAATGAATTAATTTATTAGTAATTTTACACAAATGAAGTGAATAACATTAAAAAAATCGCTATCGTCGATCAAGTTCTGCATTCTGCTTTTGTTTATCCACAATTGCCGGAACATCACTTGGATTCTGAAACGAAAGAAGAATAAATCAGCACATCATCCTTAGCCACTATTTCAAATATATATAAAAGTAAAAATATGAAAAGAGCAGCCACTTAATCAAAAAAAAAAGTTCAATAAAACACTGTTTAAGTGGGTTTATTCCGTTAACAACCCTCAAAATTTTAAACTAGTCTTAGGTCTTATTATTCAACATACGATTCCTAGCAAGTTAAAAGGTGCTTAAACATTATTTGATCAGAAATAAATAATTAATACAAAAGACGTACCTCAAATCCCTTTGAAGTGGACAGAAGTCTTTACAGAAAAATTGCTTTTCAAAATAATAAATTTGGAACCGTTATAGGAATTCAAAGTGTCGTGTGAGTATTATTAGAGGATCAATGAAAAATATAAACTGTTTCAATAAAAAATGTAACTCATGACATACTTAAGACAAACATACTTAAAGGAATATGATTCGCTTTTTAAATAACAGCATTCACTGTTTTCACGTTTTCGAAATTCATATTTCATCTTTAGTGAGTTTGGTAATATTTTTACCTATTTCTTACATTCCTAAAGGAAATCTATCAAATAATTTCAAGCTGAGTAGGGTATATTCAATTTGTTCCCAATGAATAATATAAAAACATTTCTGAAGTGATTACAGAAAGCAAAGACGTTTTGGAATTCAACAAATATTTCCATGTTGAAATCAGAAAGTGGCTGTCATATATAGAAGATTTTTATACCTACTGGTGTCTATTTTGGTATTTTTTGTATTATAATTTATTATCGAAACTATAAGTACCTCTATCTTTCAATAAAAAATGAATTCGATCTAAGAGAAAATCAAATTGTATTTAGAGAAAATGATCTTATTTGAAACAAGATAAAATGTATGTTCAAAACAAATTTGAATCAACTTGGAGGATTTTTCAGTTTAAATTATTATACTTTCCTTGCAGAGCTCGGCAAATGTAATGATGCATATATGAAAAATTACGGAGCATTGGTATAATTTTCTCAAAATGAAGGCAAAATTAAGAGGTTCCGTCAAAGTTTACCACTTCCTCTTCGGTACTACATATACAACGCGGTACAAGACCCCAGTCTTGTAAAATCTGTTCCATTATGGTAGATACAAAATAATCGGGAAGAAATTGCACTGCGTACAGACAGATAAAACACTTCCTCCTCAAAATCGCAACACACCAACACCACTTTCCAACACATACTGATGCGTACGCGATGCTTACAACGGAATTCCCCGCTCCCCTCTCACTCAAGAGGGTCATAGAAAGACCAGTGCACCACAATTTTTTTCAAACTGAAATGAATGAAATACTTCTTTGAAAGAAACCCTGTTCATTCTATACAAAATTTCTGTTATTTTCAATCGATCATAATATAGTTTTGTATGTAGATTCACAAAACTCTTGTTATAAACGAATTGAGTTATTTGTAGGGATACAGTATTAAATGCAAACACACCCTATGTGTTCAGATCAAGTTGATATTGCTTTCCATTTGAAACAGTGTTTTTTCCCTTCAAATAGGTGGTGGATTTTGAGATGATATTATATTTTTTTGATTCAAAATAGTTCATCTTCGCAATCTGTTTAAAAAAAATCTGTTTAAAATCTGTTTTTCTGTTAACCAGCTGTCACACCCCTACGAACGACAACCCTCAGAAGTCGAAACTTGTGCGAGCTAAGGATTAACGAGGTCTTACCTTTTAACGTGTGATTCCTAACAATGATATAATCAAACGAATGATGTCGTTGAAAGGTCAAGAAATTTGATTTCTTTGTTGAAAAAAGTGTGATTTTCTGGTGGAACATGGCGATCTTGGAATAAAGTAATAGTTTTTCCAATAGAGATAAAAATTTCAAAGCAACCTGTGATCTTCTTTTAAAGAAATACTTTTTACTGTGCATCTCATCGTTTTATTTCTTCCTCAAACATTGGTGGTGTAATCCTGCGTAAGAAAAATGAAAGATCATTATATAAACATATACCTTATATATTATTGCTGTTTAAGCCAAGGTTGATCCTGTCAGACGACTTAAATGTATGATTTTTGAAGTAACTAAAAGAAATGGAGAATTCGCTGCCAAAGAAGGTTATGCGATTCTATAAACACCCGCGTATTCGCCATAATTGACAATATGGGATCAAATAACCACATGAAAATTTTGCCCAGTTGATTTCTACAATCATACACCAACGATTAAATGGAACTATATAGTCGATACTGAACAAGACTGTTCACTGTCCGATTTTACACAGCAACAATCTATAGTGAAAATAATATTGTCAGTACATACCCAAACCGTATCAATAAATTATAAAATTATACTCCAATGAATTCTCAGGAACAATCAGCAGGAAATGTCTCTGGAAATTTGGACCTTTATCACCCTTCCAAGTTTTCAAACTACATTTTGCTTTCGAAAGCATCCAAAAGTGTAGATCATATTAGATTGTTTCGAAAGCTCGTTTTTGTCGCATTTTTCGAATCTCTTTTCATCATTTCCAAAATTCTTATTAGTTTCCATAAATATGTTTTTAGGATTACCTACCACTTGTTGAACTGAAAGCAATTTTAGTGTTCAGTTTATATGGAACAACAATCGCTGTCCTTTTATCAATACGAGAATCCAGGAGGACACTTTCGAAATTCACCTACAATGTTTTGTCAAGTACTCAGTTTGGAGTCTTTTTCCTAAACATTTATGCAGAAATTTTTTATTTATATTCATATACGTATGTGAAAGATTACATAGTACAAAGATTACATACTCGTATTTCTCATTGAAAACATCGAGCAGAAATTACCAATGCAGAGACGGAAAATTCTAAAGGATATTGACTAATTCAGAAGAAGTTTTTATAAGTAGAGTGCTGTAATGAGCACTTCCTGTATGATCTAGACCAGGGGTCTCCAAACTACGGCCCGCGGGCCAAATCCGCGGCCCGCCAGTGTCATCAATCCGGCCCGCGACAGCCAATGATTACCTAATTGTTGTTACCAGCGTACGGCAGTATGATATGGTAAATCATTTTCTCCAATCTGTTGAATAAACTCGCGGAATTGTCGGTGATTCAGCCCAGTGGATCTGATGAAGTTAACAACTGATATTACTGGTTTTAGAACTTCAGACATATCCAAACATTTTCCACACAAGGACTGTTGATGAATGATACAATGTAAGACTAATGGTTTTGAACCACCATCATTTTCTGCAGCCTTTGACACAAGTGCAACCACTCCTTTATTTTTACCATACATATTTTTGCCTTCATCAGTTGTTATAGATTTCAAATTTCTCCATAGAAGGTTCTTTTTATTGATGGCATTTTCAACTCCCTTAAAAATATCTGCCCCAGTTGTCGTGCCGTGAATACTATCAATATCAAGAAGTTCTTCATACACTTCATAGCTTTTATCTACTCCGCGAATAAAAATCAACACCTGAGCGGTATCTGATACATCCGTTGACTCATCCAATGCTATAGAAAACCACTCATGATGTCCATTTTTGTCAGACAGTTGAGATGATATATTTTCTGCGATGCCTGGCACCCTCCGAGCCACGGTGTTTGCTGAAAATCGGACACTTTTAAATAAATTTACCTTTTTGGGGCATATTTCTTCGGCTACTGCAATCAAGCATTCTTTTATCATTTCTCCATCGGTGAATGGTTTGCCATGTTTTCCGATTTCAAGAGCCACACAAAAGCTGGCACGAGTTGCAGACTCTTGTTCAGTATTAGCTTTGGTAAACAAAGATTGCTGCGATTTGAGTCCGCGTTTCAAAGCTTCCTTCCGCAAACTTCTTGTATACTTGGAGTAACTTTGAAGATGTTTCGATTCATAGTGTCGTTTAATGTTATAGTCTTTGAGAACAGCTATGGTTTCATTACAAATTAAACATAGCGCCTTATTACTGGACTCAATCACAAAATACTGAAAGTTCCATTTTTCTTGGAACGTTCTGCATTCACTGTCGATTTTTCGCTTCTTTGCCATACTAACAAATCACACAATAAGTCAAATCAAAAAATCAAAATACTTTTATTGACGGGTGTTACTCTATTTCACAATAGACAGTTTCGCTTCCTTCGCCTTTCCTACGCAGACTAACTCGCAGTTGCGCCGCTAGCCTTTTTATATGCAATTATTACTGCCATCTCGAGGTGATCGGAATACACTAGCTAGAACCAGAACTTTCTCGAACCAACGCGGTAATTCCAAATATTTAATTACGCCTAATGCCACCTAGCGGGTAGCTGAAAAAGATAGTACATAGTACCACTACTCGCCACTAGATGTCGTTAAGTGTCACAATATAGTCGCACTTTGCGACTATCCTAGTCTAGAAATATTGTTAAGGGCAGAAATTGGCCCTTGGAAACTGAAAAAATCATTATGGCCCGAAGGCTTCAAAGTTTGGAGACCCCTGATCTAGACCTTTTTTCTATGAACAAATCAATTGTAATGATATTCATTACCTATCTATCGTGTGTAATATAGTTCAGAATAAGTTACGCAATGCGATTTATCTTGCAGGCGTAGGAAAAATAATTTCTAGAGAATAACCTTATCATGTATTGGAACTAACAAAATTTGAGTTGAATTTGTTTCAAAAAGTACGACAACTCTAAAAGAACAAATGCCATTTTACGTATAAGGGAGAGCTCATCCTCGCAAAAAAGACCGGGTCTATTATTCCAAGTACAGACGACAAAGCTTTCTGCAGTGTATTTGACAGATCATCTACTCTAGAGATCTTATGTCTTAATCCTATTGTGAGTACCCATTGTAAGTACCGATTGTGTCATGACAGCGAAGTGAACAACCTCGGCATTCTTGTAAATAATCCATTTTTTGTTCGACCTCAAGACTTGAGTGGACATTGTATCTACGAGTTATGCCTCTTATAAGGATAACAACATACGGATCGAGGAGTTTCACTTTCTATTCTTTATAAGGAAGGTACTTGAGAGACAAAATTTATAATACGAAGTTTGATTATGGTTTCACAGCCATTAGATATATTGCTGTGCAATCAATAATGTGTGGAATTGTTTCCATCCATAACAAAATAATAGTCAACAAGAACTAATATTTTCCTTATCATTTCCTAAGTTGTGGAAAAAATTACAGTCGTTTCAAAATTATTTTCAATGAACTTTAGGAGATGAAAGGGTAATTGTTGAAAATTACCGGAAAACAGATAACACACATTGTTGAATTTCCAACTTCATTCACAAGCGATATAGACTTGGAGATAATAAAACAGACGAAACAGTCCTTAAATGAATAGAAAAATGTATCGTTATTCCCAAAAATGTAATAGGTATTCTGTCAGTTGTTTTTCATAGTACAGAAATAAAATCGATTAGATATTACAATCGTCAGAAAACCACTCGAATTATTTCTGCTCGATCAGGTAAATTTATCATCGTCAACTGTTTGATGAATCGATTCTTGCTTGGAATAGAAGCGGCTTTACTTTTTTCTTTAGTTTTTGGTCTAAGCATGTCATTTTCCACACACACTCTTTTTTCTACTGTAAAATAAGGTTGAAATGAGAAGTCTACATGTCAATATGTTCGATAGATATCGGGAAATATAGCATCATTTTTGTTGTTGAGGATTTTCCACAACTAAGGGCCTGGTCAATTTTGTCTAAATTTTGTATAATGTGTAATCTTATTATTAAGTTTATATTTACAGCCTAATCATTATTTTTTCATACAAAGCCTTATTCAAATGCGTGCGTTTCCTCATTTCAGAACAAGACCTCATTATTTATGTGTCCATCTGAAACAGGTTGAATCTGAATGAATCTATATATCACTCTACTAATTGTTACTATACCTACTAGTTGCCTAGTCCCTACTTATAATTACTATATGACAGGGCTGTTTGGATTGGGATCATTGTCCTATTTATAGATTTTATTCAATATTTTTAGATTTATAGACTTCTGAAGGCATTTTAAAGTCTATGATCATGTACTGGTCTCAACAATTCTAAGTATTTCTCATTAATTCTACATCCAACCTTCAAGGCAAATCGCAGCCACACCATACTACTCTGTTCCACAAAATCAATTTTGTGAAAGATAACTTCAAACAAGATGATATAGTCCGCTTGGTTTGACCAACATATATTTTGACAGCGTAGTTTCTAAGCTCCAAACCTCTCTGTTTCCATAATCCTATTTTTATGGTAGAATAACGGCGTAAAAACTGAAACAGACATTGGTGTCCCTCAGGGGTCCATATTGGGGCCAATTCTGTTCGTGTTCTATATTAATGATTTACATAAACTTTCTGAACCTGCGGCCTTCACAATGTACGCTGATGATACGTCGTTAATCATATCTGAAAAAATGGACCTTTCTTTGTTTGATAAATGCAATGAAGTGTTGATTTTTTGAATGAATGGTGTGATATATTGGGGTCTATCTACCCTAGCAAAAGATATCTTCGTAGCACAAAAACGAATTTCACGATCAATGACGGAGCTTTCTCAGACTGATTCATGCAAAGATATATTCAAGAAACTGAAAATATTAACATTACCATGTCTAGTCATATCAGAGTTGGTATGCTAGTATTCGACAATAATTATGAAATTTATGTGAGGAACAAACAAAATCATAGTTCCAATACAAGACATAAAGAATGATTTTCCAATTCCATTTGAAAATTTCAAAATAACTCACCAATCTCCCAGTCATATGGCTCCTAGAATATAGAATGCTCTTCCTTTAAATGTGAGAAACTGCTTGACAAAACAATCATTCAAACATAATTTAAAATCCTTTTTGACTGAATTGTATTTTTATAAACTGGATGAATATTTGTCGTGGCAACTTGCGGTCAAATCAATTTTTTAGTATTATTGTATTTTAAATGTAAGCAACCGAGTTTTTCCATATGGTTTTTAACTTTTTTAAGGAAATGAATGACTATTTTTTTCACCGTAGTGTTCGCTGGTCAGGCCCTATCCCCCGAAGCCCCGATACATTCGGAAGGGCGCGCCAGAATTATCAACCAATGACCACTCCCCACAGCGTGGGGTAAGCGATCATTGGGTCCGAGAATCATGTGCCCTGAGGAAGCGCAGTGAGCCAAGAATGATAGCCTTGTGCATCTGTGCGGCTAAGATTTCTGCCTTAGCGCGGCAAGCCGGTATGATTTTAAGATTCGAGAGTAGAAAGGGCATCATTTCACCAAGGACTCCAATAATCAGAACAACCATCTTGACAGAGTGATCTGGATAGAGTCTGCGGAGTTCGAAGAGAAAATCTCGATATTTTATCCGCTTTTCCTCCTCCCTTCTGACGATATTCGTCTCGCCAGGAGCTGAAAACTCCACGATAAATATCGTTTTGCTCTGGTGGTCGAGAAGGACTATATCAGGCTTATTAGCTTGTATGAGCCTGAGGGTGGGAAACGAATATTTCCAATGAATTCGGCACTTCTTGTTCCCCACAACGGATTCAATATCTCCCGGAGTGTATGGCAATTATTATTATAATTATTAAATTACTTGTGATGCACTGTTTGGAATCTTTGGTGTAGTAATGAATGTTATCGGAGTTTTATCACAACATCAAAACATTATTTTCAACACCTCGAGACGTGTTTCGATTACCAGGTCTTCAAGAGGAGGATTGAACTAAACTGTTTAGTTTAATCTTCCTTAGTTTAGTTTAATACTCCTCTTGAAGATGAACACTTGGTGATCGAAACACGTATCGAAGTATTAAAAATGACGGTGTTGGGATGAAATTTCGGTAAAATTCAAGAAGGTGTTTGTTGCATTCAAACCTATCTATCATCTAGAAATAATTTGGGATGATTGTCGTTGTGTGAAAGGTCATCGAATTCACTATTTTGGAAAAATTTAACCGTTGATAAATATTCATATTTTCTAAAGAAATTGTCGACGTTTGAGCACAAGTGGATCATTAGTTGTCACAAGAACCTCATCGAGCATTTCTCGTTGAAAAAAATAAAAACACTTCAAGCGTGAAACGTAAATTTAGCAGGCGCATTAAATTCTCACCCGAAGTGTTAATAGGACGGCTCCTCAATCTAATATTAGAATATTTCATTAAGAAAATCGAAGAGCGGCCTCTTTTGGTCGCAATCTCCGACAAGTGTTCGCCTCATCTCGTCCACAAAGTGCACCATAAATTCAGAGGCCGTGTTCACACTCTACGAAACACACAAAAAATACACATCCATCCATCCACATGTCTTGATTAAATGCCGACGTTGAAGAGACGAGATCTGTTTCGACTAAATGGTAATGGGGTGTGGAGATATAATGAGATTGGTGATTCACTGCTTCTTTATATTATATAATTATGAAAAGGTTGCGGAAGTGGTTGGTTTGATGAAATCGAATGGGACATGTCAATGTAATTGTTCAGGTAATCATTACCTCTGAGGATACAGTATAAAAACCCACTTTTGACTATTTTCCATGACAGTTTTATATATTTTTTTTATTTAGACAAAATCACATCAGCCGTAGCTATTACAACAAACATATAAAATATATCTAAAATATGCAGTTGTTCACATTACAGTTTAAATACGTTTTTTATCGACCTTTTTTTTTGGGGTATTTGTTACCGCCCACAATCTGAAAAATATAAAAATTATAATGGAGAACTTTATACAAGTGTAGAAGGGCAAACTTTTTAATTGAATAGAACTGGCCGATACTTGACGAAAATCCATATTTCAAAAAACTAGTAAATAGAGTTTATTTTATGATTTTCACTATAAGGGTTTTACAAAAACCGCGACAGATAATTTGAATTGTAAATATATTTTTCTCCATATTATAGTTTGATATAATCTACAAAATCCAACATATTTTTTGACATCAGCAGTAGAAACAGAGAATAGTGAAGATCCGAATATATTACCTTCTTAGACACTTCACATTACCATATATTATCATGACATTTATAATACGAGATTATTTCATTGGTGAAATACTGCTTTTATGCGCTTCCTAGATTAGAAACTAGTTTAACACTGTACTATACTTCATGTTGATGATGATTATTATAAGTTTTCATGAGATTCAAGAAAATAAGACATATCGAAGTAACGCATCTCCCATCGTTGAAACTGATAATAGAAAACATCGGTCCCAGCCTCAGGATACAGAAGGTACGATATATCTGGCGCCGAACAGATGACAAATAGGACAGGAGACATCTTCGTCGCAATTTATATCTCTCCACTTTTATTTTAATGGCAATAAAACAGTGTGTTAACTAAAGAGATCACTATCGGTAGTTGGGTGCTGGGTTATAATGGCCGAATAGATTTTTCTTATTTTTCAGAAATGTCAACATTTTAACCGTTTATTATTATTTACTAATAAAGATAAGGTTACCTAAGGAAAATATAATTGGCAGTTTTTAGTTTCGTGATTTGTAATCTTCTTCGACGAAGAGTTTTTATTTGTAAACGAATGTGAATGTACATAATTGATACTTAATTTCAAGAAATTGTTGTTTAAAAAATGATATTCAGAAATATTTTAAAGCTGTTTATATTGAGAAGCACAAATGCCACATATTTCTGTGTTTTAAAGTATAGTGGAAGCGGTCTTTCTTAGAAAAAAACATCAATATCTTTCAGTTCAGTGGTTTATGATGAATCTCAGTTTATATTATGTGCATATTTTTGGAAATATGTCAACATTTTATACAAAAATCCTCCACCCCAATGATATTCTTTGAGAAATACATACAAATACATATTTACAATTTCTCAGTATTCAACAAAAAATAACTAACATAAAAATATTCGAAAAAGAAATTCAAAAATCCAAATGGCTAGTGACATCTCATTCCACAATTCATGAAAATAATAAAGGAATGCGGATTTTCAAATTCTTAAAATATTGCCAGTCTTTAAAAATTGTTTACACAGTAAAGCGAACACAAGTTTTAGTGAATTTTACTTGTGAAACTTTGAAAATTTTTAAGAAAAATTCGGAAAAAATGAATATATTCTACAAGATAATAGTAGTGACAGTTGAAATATTTTCAGTTTCGAGGAAAGATAGAGTTGACAATTTTTTAGATGTCTGATCTGGTTCAAAACTTCATCGGACTGATTCCTGAAATTCTAGCAAAACTGACCCCTACTTCCAATTTCAGGTATAGAACTTGGTAACTCACAACATATGATCTCATTATTCTAGACTTTTCCGACTGACTTTCTGAAATAGCACTCTCTTTGAATATCATATATATTTCTGATTCTAAGTGTGATAGACGAAGGAAGATGCCACAATTATTCATAAGCAAAACGCAAATTAAGTAAAGGATATCTGATAATAATTAAAGGCAGTAGGCCGTGATCGAATGGAACCTGAAGTACCAAACGTTTCGCCTGCTGCTGCGGCAGACATCATCAGTAGTATGCGCATTGACTGCAAGGACTAAAGTCTCAGCAACGACAAAAGTAATACAACAAAATACAACACAACATAATTCTTCTTGCTCTTTTTTGAGTATTCAAAATTCAACAATCTGCAAAATAAATGAAGCTGTATCAATAAAGAATTTGCTGAACTGTAATAAAGAACAAACTGGAAAGTTCGCCCCGTGGGGACTGCTTAATATAAACCACTGAATAGACCAATTAGTCAGTACAAATAAAGAAAGTTGAAAAACGGTATATTCTCTTTGACAAACGTCAAAAAGAGTAAAATGTCCAGATTGTCACATTCAATTTCTTTCAAAGAAATTGTTACGAAAAAAATAATGCTGTACGAAATGTGCAAACACGAATTGAAGAAACTTGGTCATCTATAATCTAATGAAACAGCGAATGATAATTTTTTTGAAAATGTTTCTTAATCTTCAGTAGCTCGGCGAAGTTTAACGAACATTTTTGATGATCCATCTTTACTCGTCTCTGTTCTGAAGTAGTTGGAAAAACTGGTTTTGATAGTTTCGTAAAATATTTGAAAAGAAAATAGACAATTTCAATGGGAAATTGGTTCATGAAGTGTGAACAACCATTCCAATACAATAATCATATATTTTCATTAAGTATTGGTCAATTTCAATAACAGTTTGCAACTTAAACCTGAATTGTTGTGCGTCAATATCTCATATATTGTAAACCAAGCAACTTGAACATAAATCGCTTTTGCCTTTCCTATATGTGATCCCCAACATCACTTGGACCCCAACTCGAAACAAATTATGTCAAATCTAATAGACAAATGAGTAGATAAAAAGCATATAGCGGAAGAGACGGGTGGCTGTATGTGGTATGCATTAAGTGCGGATTTTAGTATGTGAGCCAGGTCATAAAAGTGGTTTTGTAACAAGAACGTTGAGAATGTTTTAATGTATGTACTTGGGGATGAAAAATATTACTCACAACTTCCGTATTCAATTTTCAATGGAAAACATGAAAAACCATTTTCTCAACCCCTGGACCTTAGATCGACTTTGGGCCGAAGAAAGTCTAATAATTTCAGTGACATATTTTTCATTCTAAGAAGTCTAATTATGTGGTGTAATATTTCCTTCATCTGTGAAAGGTGTGACGTAAAAGCAGGTGACAAATTACCCAGCTGTCAGTTCATTAACATAAACTTAATTTTATCTTCTCTCAATGCAAAATATCGTGAAAACCTACTAAAAGTGACACATTGTCAACGTTTTTATTTTGTCAAAGTAACCATGATTAAATATAAAAACTTTACAAGCTGTGTTTTGGATTTTATTCGCTGCATATCTTTCATTTTTAGAATTCATTTTTTAACTTGCAATATAAAGTGTTTATATTTTTTGATGACTAAAAGAGTGCCGACAAACAAAATATTTCCCTATATACGTTTTTTCTTTTTCTAAATTTATAGGAAATTTTTTTTTGGTCTACTCGTCATTATTCATAAGTCGAGAGTGACAACAACTATATTTAGAATTAGAATACGGAATTTTCACTATGAAAAAGCTACTGTGATACCAAAACATGTAATATATTTTTGGAAATAAAGTTTGTGCAGATCAAATACGTAAGGTGTAGTTTATGAAATTACTATGGATCTTCATCAAGTAACGGCCGAATCAATAAAAAAAAGATTATTAGATGTTATTCCATATGAGGTTGCCTAGAAACGATTAGACGCTCACCTTCATATGTGATATCACACTGTAGGACTAATTCTAGTGGCGGTTCATTCTCTTACTCGACATTTTTCCTCGCCATGGCCGTAACAGTATGTTTTCACAAGCAATATATGGAAATATACTCAAACAGTATATATATAACTTGTTAGAGAATTGGAATCTCCAGTGTAAAACTAATTTATTGCAAACATTTTTCCCAAACCAGAACAATAATACTGTTTCTAGACGTGCGGTTCGCTAACCGCGGTTTAAAAAGCACCATATTCGATAATGAGTGTCATAAAATAAAAGTAATCATAAATCCCATTTCATATATTTTGTTTTTCAAACTATCGAGGGAATCTTAAAACCTGTAGCCGGCCTCAACAATTTTGAGCTGCATATTGTGCAGCACCAGACTTTGCCGGTCTATAAAGTCGAATATGTGCAACATGTTCCTTGCAGCGAGTTATTTTAGTATGAATTGTTTGACTCACATATTTTTATCGCAATTTTTGCAGCAAATAATGAAGTATCAGAGTAGTTTGGAAAGCCACTTTCATGTTCAATATTTCGAAAAGTAAATAGCCGAAAGTACCGGTTGTCTTTCAAATATACGAGTAGTGTCACTCTGAAGAAACCATTGACGATTTCTTGAAATTGTTAAAACCGGAAAACAGGTTTTTTGATGCCTTCGAAAGTTGAAAAATCGAAAAATGTAGGTCATGATTACAGATAAAATATTAAGTATTATAACAAAGAGTTGTCAATATATAAATAAGAAGTAAAATTCAATAACAAAATAACACAAATAATATTGAGAATCAATTAATGAGACTCATCTGATTAACTTCATTTGCTAACCCTCATTAATGAATGTGATGGTTCGCCCTTGTGTATGTGAAAGCTCTAAATCCGCTGTAAAATTTCCTGCGACAGACATCACAAGAATTGTTATTGTAAAAAGTTTGTGGAAGGAAGACGTTTGTTGGGCAGTAAATTTTCTCGTGTCTATATTATCAATAACTTATGGAAATTTTTTATTCAGATTCTTCATTCACCCTGCTTGCTCCCTGACTGATGACGGTTTGCATTAGTAGAGATTTTGCTCGTAAGCCTCCCTTGATCCAAACCAAATGGATTTTATGGGAAAAAGGCATGTGCCCGCAATAGGACACAAAACCCTCCTTCCTAAACCACGACTAAAGGTGTTTCCAGGTGGCAAACCATATTATAATTCACAGATAATTCACCGATATTAAGCGTGACAAACGTCATAAATTAGATGGTGGATCTAATGAGTTTTACTGACGTGGCAGGTTAGCGTGGTGGTGTCTAATGGATGGTAGTGTT
This sequence comes from Leptinotarsa decemlineata, assembly GCF_000500325.1. NCBI lineage: Eukaryota > Metazoa > Arthropoda > Insecta > Coleoptera > Chrysomelidae > Leptinotarsa > Leptinotarsa decemlineata. Next base: position 175,804 of record NW_019289825.1, read on the forward strand.
AGTGTAATCCGCGGTTTGCAAGGCTGATTACTTCATGTACTGGTTTGTTGAAACTTTTAGGAAATGCTTTTTCAAGGAACTTTTCAACCCGAGGAAATGTTGAAAACTTCATCTGTTGGGTATCTTTCTGAAATACAATGTCTTAGAATCTGCAAAAGTCACTTGCACATATTTTTTTATTAGTGACAAATAAACCTTTATATTTTATTATCTCTTATGGGAAATACTTTTTGAGTACGATAATTCTGGATAGTGTTTCAAAACGGGCCAAAAATATTTGTGACGTCAGTGGTGTTAACATGTTGCCTAGTATGCATTTTTTAATAATTTTAAACCTCGACGGCCTTTAAAATCAAATGATTTGAGTAATTTAAAGACAAATTTCCAGTTGAACGGGAATTATTTCAAACACTATTTTGATTTTATGATTTCATATACGTTCATTAATTTCGACAATTCTCTGTAGGGCAGGCATTGGTTGTGACGGCTTCTCTTCCTTTTCTGACGATGCCTACTTTCTTCTCGATACATTATTTGGTATCAAAGCCCGATCCACTAGAGGACTAGAGTCTCAATTATTTCTCTTTTGGTAGGTTGATGGTGGTTGGATTCGTGGTTCAGATACTGACCCGTATGACTGGGTTTTCGGTATACAGATGTTTCCCACTTAGTGTCGGTCCTCTTCACCAATACGTCTAAGAATGGCAATTCGTTGTGAACTTCCTTCTCCATTGTGGAATTTGTGCTTCAGAAAGTTGTTCAGTTGTTCACTTCTCATGGTTCCATACTATGAAGATGTCGTCAAAGTATCTCAACCAGACTCGGACTTCTTGTGAACTGCTTCAATGGTCAGAATTTCAAACTACTTCATATATATATATATATATACGNGGCAATATGGTGAAATATATATATATATATATATATATATATATATATATTTCACAGCATCCTAATAGTAAACCCATGATTACTTTTATAGCTAGACAGGAACGTTGGTGTAAAGGCTTTCTACGTCGAAACTGATAAATTGCCCCTTCTCGATTGTCTCTAGTAATTCGTCAAAATGCCTTGAATTCTCCACAAAAGATAAATTTTTCCTTGTAGTAGTTGTATAATTAGAAATAAAAATCTGGACAAGTTTTGAGTATCTGAATCTCTGGAACTAATGATCTGTCTGAGCTGAATACCCTTCTTGTGGTGAGGGGGCTTATTGTGGTGCTGTGTTAACGATGATCTCCCCTTTTCCTTTTTTCAGAGTCTGGTACAACTTCCTTTTGACAGTAGGGTACTGTAAAATATTCGTGTATTGCCCCTTTTCGAAGAACATCTTCGATCTTCTGTTCGTAGAGATCAGTATCCATCACAACAGTAGCGTTTTCCTTATCTGAAGGTAGGATCTTGATGGTGTTACCATTTTGTCAGGCAGTAAGAGTCTGGTTTGTTCTGGGTTATTTGCTATTTTCTATACATTTTCTTCTATCATTTCGGTACGATGGACTAGGAATGCGTATTATCCGACCCATACTAGGAGTGGTACATTGGAAAATAACATCTCATATTTGAATGGGTTATTATATTAGAAGTGACAAATTTTTGGGAAAGAAAATTTTTGGCTTTCTACTACTTCATTTTGATACTTTCCCACAAAAAAACATCTCATAGTTCTGACTTTTGAGGGTTGTTCACCATTCAAAGTAGCGTACAACTATTCTATTTTTCGACTTTGCACTAAATTTGATTCTCACCATAGATAGTTCATTTCAACCACAGATAGAACGTTATGACTGCGTATACCGTCAAAACTGTCAGTCGTGATATCTCCGAAAAAAATATGTTTGTGAAACGCAATTATTTCAATATTCGTGTATATGCAACATAAATGTAGTACAAGAGAACATTTCTATGAATTATTTGGGAGACTTAGCAGCCCTCTGAACTCGCTTAGGGATGATTTAGTGTACACGAGTGGCGCTAGAATAATGCGATAGAGCACGGCATCATCCCCGACCCTTGATAACGACCCCCCAATCAAACACTCTTGTTGCAATTTCGTAGTGTGATCGATGTTTACTTTTGTATGGATTGAAAGGGCAGGGAAGAGTGCAGTGCATGATTGTGCTTGAAATGCTAGGATCAAACATTGTTGACTACTGTGAAAATCTAACAGAGAAGAAAATAACTATTTTGAAAAAATTGTAGTGATTGTTATGTCCTCAGCCACTTGGGGAGAATCATGACTTTTCAACGTCAGCCATGTAATGTAGCAGAATCAATCCACCTTCAACTAGATGAATTCTCGCGAGAAAAGAGATTAATTTTTGAAAAAGAAAGGTTTTGGCATTCTACTTCTCCATATTTATACAAAATGTGGTAATCTTCCAGAGAAAGGAAGGAAGAAATCAATTTCAATATTTAACTTTATGCAAAGATGTGTGGAACATGTAAAGAAGTAACTTTCAGACACAAACTGGAAGAAAAAGTCTTTCTGAAACAGCTATTTTCCTAAAAAAAAGGTGGAGAAGTAGAAGGCCAAAAACTTTCTTTCCCAAAATTACAGCAAAGTGTTTCATGTTTCTGATTTCCATACCTACAGGATTTGATAGAAATCCAAAATGGAAATGACTCGGAGACTTTACATACAAATTAAATTAGTGTTATGAATTTCATTAGTTCGGACTTCCATTGTATGATATTATATAAAATGATTTGAAATCCCTGAAAGAACTAAAAAAAAAAGAATTAATAAAGAATAGCTGAAAATAACAATTATATTAAGCAAGGAAACCTGAAATGAAACAACAGTGAAATAAAATACAAGTAAAACTAGAACAATTGAACAAAAATTAAAAATAAAATCGAGACATGACTATTTATGGGTCATTCGAGTGCTTTCACTTATCTCCGCTTTCCTTTTTCCGCTTCACCGGTTTAGTGGGAGATGACCGTTTGGCGCGAGTTGGTTATTTTTCCCTTGATTATGGGTTTCCATATGTTGCCTATCTTTACGCTAGCTTGGCTGAATATATTGTTGGAAAACATATATGCGGCTCCTTTGAATTTCCTTCTAAACCAATGTTCCTCTCTGTGCAAAAAAAAAATAGCTGAGAAAAAAACAATTATATTAAGCAAAAAACCTGAAATGAAATAATAGTGAAATAAAATACAAGTAAAAATGGAACAAATTAACCAAAAAATAAATAAAATGAAATTAAAAAGTCAATAAATTCCATTCTAAGTTAATTCACAACGTTTCGATTGTTAGTATCCACACTCGTCTTCGGGTGAGGACTGGGTGATTCTTCTTCTTTAATTTTTAATTTTTTCTTTTTTAGTTCTTTCAGGGATTTCAAATCATTTTATATAATATCAGATAATGGAAGTCCGAAGTAATGAAATTCATCATGAAACATTGACAATCACCTTCAAAAAATCAATGTTATGTTTCTTTGAAGTTCGTTTTTTCGTTTTACCGCTGACACCTACAGCAAATTTTTATAAAAAAATATTGTAAATTCCTAACCCACGTACTGCCTGTTTAAAATCTTGCAAAGAAAGGAACGGAGAAATCAATTTAAAAAAATTAACTCTATACAAAGATGTGTAGATCATGCAAAGAATCAACTTCCAGACCCAAACTGTTGTGTCTGAAACAGCTACTCTTACACGAAAGGAAAATTCATTCGAAACAAATACTTTTATATGAATACTAAATTATACAAAAAAATAAATTTTTCTATTCAGTTTGTATTCCACACATTTGTTATGAAATCGAATCAGATATCATGCACAGGATTGCTACACAATGTAGTGAATGAAAGAGGAAAAATTTCACATACATGGAACACTGTCATCTTCAACAGCGAAAATAATATTGTAGACATTTTCAAATTATTATCACACATTCAAGAGATAATTTATGATTATTAAGGATTAATGAACAATCTGAGTGATCAAATATGGAGATCCAAGAGGCCACTTAAAAGTTACGGCTTCTTTTATTCAACGGATGCAATAGTCGCTTTCCTTTTCACTGGTTCAGTGGGTGATGGCCGTTTGGCGGGAGTTGTCCATTTTTCGCTTGATGATGGGTTTCCATATGTTGCGTATCTCTGCGCTAGCTTGGCTGAATACATTGTGGGACAACGTGTATGCCGCTTCTTTGAATTTCCTCCTAAATCAATGTTCCTCCCTGTGAATGATCTCTGTTTGGGACTATTCGATGTTATGTTGATGGGTCCTCACATGGGTGAGTTTCTTGTGCTTAGCAATGCGGTCTATGGGACCATGCTTTCGGACTTTGTTACACGAAGGAAGGTTTCGAGAAGGAACTAAACATTATCAAAAATGATCTTCAACGAAATGGCTACTCCAAAGTGATTGTGAAACAGACTTTGGCTAAAAGACAGCAGGAGCCCCGAAAGGAAGAGAAGCCGTTACAATCAGTGCTTGCACTTCCCTACATCAGAGGATTATCGGAAAAGATACGAAGAATTGTATCCAAGTACAACATCAGAACCTGCTTCAGATCCGGAAACACAATCCTTAACAGCCTCAAGTGTGTTTGTTGTGCTCGCAAATGCGAACATTCGAAGGCTTCTTAGTTTCACCGATGTATGATTTTCCGCAGGGTATCCGGTAAATGCAATTCTTGAAATCGCATTCCGCATTTGGTGGCCTGGTTTTCGTGAGGCTGGTATGGATAGTGTTTCCGGATCTGAAGCAGGTTCTGATGTTGTACTTGGATCCAATTCTTCTTATCCTTTCCGATAAAATCATCTGATGTAGGGAAGTGCAAGCACTGCTTGTGACGTCTTCTCTTCCTTGCGAGGTTCCTGCTGTTCAATTGTTCTATTTTTACTTATATTTCATTTCAGTTTTTTTTGCTTAATACAGTTATTATTTTCAGCTATTCATTTTGAATTTTTCATTAGTTCTTTGAGGGATTTCAAATCATTTTATATAATATCAGACAATGAAAGTCCGAACTAATGAAATTTGATAATAGAGGTTGAGCAACTGAATCCTTGATTCTATCTTTTTGAGAAGTAGTGTATTATTATCTTCAGTGAATTAGTTAATTTGGATTTCCATTAGGAACATTCAGTAGGAAGTATAAAATTTGATTGAAACCATTTGGTAAAATCTGTTTTTGTACTTAAACGACTTCATCGTTTTTTCTAGAGACGATTATAATAGTTTTTATTTTGAGTTCATTCCAAAAAATGCTTTAAAGATCTTCTCCCAAAGCTAGCATTCCTCACTTGCTGCTAATACTTCAAATATTGAGGTTAGTTTTAATTACGTTTTCAATTTTGAATTTGTTGTTATTGTTGTTTGTGATTCTCGTAAATTATTTCGCTGTCGAATATTCTAAGTTTTATTGATGTTACCTACAGTGAATGGAAAAGACCACTTTTACCAAAGTTTTTCTTTTCAAGGTTTCCTAATTCATATCGAGGCTTTCAATTAATGCCTTAAATCGATGCTAACGAACTTAATAACATAACGAATCGACATCTCTCCTCCACTAACATAACAAAAGCAACAAACAGCAACTGAAAGAGCATGCGGAAGCACCAGGCCGTGAACCGAACGAGAATCACTAACAAGGTTAGAAAACGCCTAATGTCGCATTACTCGACAGTAATTTTGTTTATTGCTGGACGACGACCCTCCCTCGCCCGTTTTTAATTCGATTGCGACGACTAATGCGATTTGTTCGAGCATTAGTTGATGTAGTTGCACCCCGTGACCTTAGCGAAGCGTTACAATGCAATTCGTTGCTCTTAGTATATTTTAATATCATATTTTGATGGGTGGTATCACAATCCAGTCGCTGAAACGGTAGGAAGGGTTCCAAATCTGAATTGTATATGCGTTGATTCGGGATGATTAGAGTGATAAAAACCCAACTTATCAGTGGAAATCTCACATCAAAGTATATTTTTTAATAGGTTTTAATGGATTTTCATCAATATTGGTCAGTTTTATCATATTTTCCCAACCAGTGTATCTGTACCAAAATTTGCCCTAGAGTCGAACTACAGAACCAACCTCCTACAAAAATCAGTATCTGATCTAGACCAAAGAGTCAAAGGAGCTACAAAGCAACAAAATATATATATACAAGATATATACTTATAGTCTTCCATTAAGCGCCTCCTATTGTCGCAAATCAGTACTCACTTGGCTCATTAACGACAGAATTTTATTTGCTGTTTCACCCATTCATCATTCATCCAAATAATGTTGAACTTGTTGTGTACTAAGGTAAAATGCTCAGTATACAATCTGCAAAGTTTGCGTATTTGGAGATTGTTTTATATTTCTATATCTTGTGATCATATCAATTTCGATGTCTATGAACTTGGAAGATGAAATTCTGAATACTGAGTGTTTTTGTTTTAGGATATTGAAATTGACGTTGGAACATCTTTCAGTTCATGAATGAATTTGAATTATGTCATGATTATTTTCCATATTTGACACATCTCCCCTCCACGATGAAGCTGGCCCCCAGCTTTCTGGGTGGTAACGAAAAACAAAAAAGTCAAATTGAAATTCAAATGGAACTTACAACTTAATGAAAATATTTTGAATAAATAAAAAACCAAAGGGTTTAAAATATAACAAACTACATGTCCTATAAAAATAGAAAAAACTATATTGTCCAATTGATTTCGCAACTATGAGTTCCCACACTAATATTGTTATAGTCGGGCACTGAACTGTCTTCGTGTCAATTTACCAATCTGTCCGCACAGCGTTCCAGTCTTGGTTCTGATCTTGTTCTGGTTGACGGCTGCTTAGTTACCACAACTCAACTGGATGTAAATATTGACAACGTAGCAGTGGACTAAATTGAAGCACAACGTATTCCGTTGTTCTTTGCATTTTCTCGTATTCACAGAACATGTTTTTATGGTTTCTGTGAAACGTATCTGTCATTCTGTTCCATGCCTATTCTCTCAATTGTGTATAGAGAAGAAGAGTTACGACTTGACATGACATATGACACTATCTTTGAATTTGAATAAAACAAAGTGTGTGTGGGATATCATAGACCTTTTTTATTCGTTTGAAAGGCATATTGATGCCATTATGTGTGGAACATATCATCATTCAAAAGTCTGCCACGACTCTAGCGCATAAATCAGGCTGAATTTGAACGATGTTATGGGTTATGTTACCTTTGAGCACCGCTGTGGTTTGTGGCTTATTCTCATACACTAGCGACTTAAGAAAACCCCACAAGAAAAATTCTAACGGGGTTCAATCTCACAATCTCAGTATGCCCTTGAATGGATCCTGAAGAATATCCAATGTGGCATGAGCTGTGTGGCATGTAGCTCCGTCCTGTTGAAACCACATCCTGTTTGTGGCGAGATCATCCAATGCAGGCCAAACGAAGTCGGTAATCATCGACCTATAGTGCTCTTCATTGACAATGATGGCCTGGCCAACATCGTTCTCGAAGAAATATGGATCGATGACACCGCCAGTCCAAAATCCACACCAAACAGTGACTTTTTCGGAATGCATTGGATGCTCTTGGATCTCATGTGGATTGGTATCGTCCCAAGTTCAACAATTTCGTTTGTCACTAACCTGTTGAGGAAGGCAGTTTAACTGTTTACGGGGCAAGGTAAATTTCCGGGTTAAGCGTTCAGATTCAACCTGGTACCGGAGGGGCCTTGCCCATGTGGATGGGGAGCACCTGAAACGGCAGAAAATGAGGTTGAGAGATGTATGGAAGGAGATAGAGTTGGGTGGCGAGAATAGAAAGAACGTCCGGAACAAGAAAAGGAAGGAATGCAGCTGAGAGATAGGAATGGAAGGAGAAATAAATGGAAGAATGGTGAGGGATGAACGGGAGTGAGAGGCTAGCTACCAACTCGCCAAAACAGAAAACTGAAATGGTGATGATCTTCCCAACCTGGTCAGACTTCTTCAAACACACATGGTCTCATTTGTGAATCTCTGATGTAGTTCTTTCTGGCAAATTAAACGTTCAAACAAATATCACTTGGCTCTTGTATTGTTGAATCTCTGATGTAGTTCTTTCTGGCAAATTAAATGTTCAAACAAATATCACTTGGCTCTTGTATTGTTGAAAACAAAAATATAATTTATTTTCAATCTATGATGGGCTGAAAAAGGCTGTATATTTTTTGGGCTAGTTCGTGTTTTTCTTTTAATTAGTTGTTCTACGTCTATATGAAATATCTAATATTTACTTAGAATTGCTTTTGAGTTCTTATAACATTGAAATGAATTGTAATTTTTTTCTGGAATAATAAAGTTTGGTTCTTACGCCGACAGTTTGGATGAGTACGGGTTTCCTTGACAGTGGTGGCGTAATATAAAGGGAAAATGCCTAGTTGTAAAGCTTTCGAGCCAAGCCAGCGGAGGGCAATGGCATTATCCATGCTCACTTACCTATTTATCCATAAATGGTCCTCATCGCTGGAAATGATTCTTCCATTAATATTAGCGTCACTTGCCAACTGCTCCAGTGCCCATTCAGCGAACACACGTCGTTGACTATAGTCGTTTACATTCATTCCGGGGCAGTCAGTCATCTTGGCAAAGTATTCAAGATTGTGGCGAAAGGCCGAGTTATTGTGAGCGACGCTAAATCGACTGCCTCTGCACACATTAATAGACAGCGGCGATGTTTTTGGCAGATCTTACGTTTCGTCGACATACGGGTGTTAGTCGATCGTGCACTGAACCAGTGGACACAAATTCAGCCACCACATTGCAAATTGTCCCCTCGGTAGGACGATTATGGCGACCGTAAAATGGGCGAAGCACGCGGTACGTTGACCGAAAAGTTACCCAATTTGATAGAACAATTTTATTATTTGCACTATATCCGCACATGGTGATTTGGCAAAACAGACTGAATTGATTTGACAGATGTAGCTTCAATAGGATGGCCATAACGCGTTATCTGTGAAGCGGTATTTGGCCGATAAACGCACTCCTATGCTCGAACACGCGCAGTACTCGCCAGATTTGGCACCGTGCTACTTTTTGTTGTTTCCGAAGGTAAAAATCTGTTTTGAAAGGGACGCGATTTGAGTCGATGGAAGCGGTAAAGCAAAAAACGGCAGAACTTCTAAAAGCCCTCACCAAAGAAAACTTTCAGCAATGTTTCTATCAATGGAAAAAACGAATGGAAAGGTGTGAGGGGTGCGGGGGGAGGGAAGTATATTATTGGGGAGTATTCGAATGTAGATTTTTTTTAAATAAAACTCTTTTCGTAACCAGTCTTGTTATTTAATAGCCTGACCTCGTAGTATTTTACTTTCAGTACAAGTGCCCCTTTACCAGGTCGGTTGAAACAGAAATTGGAGTAGTTTGAAACACATATATACAAATTATACAGAATGAAATATCTTATATAACATGTTTATTTTGTTATTTATTTCGAATCCAGAATAACCAGTTTCCCTAATCACCAGAAGACGGTTTGTTGAAACTTTTAAATCAAAGCTGGTAATGTTTTTTACTCAGAAACTGGTCAGCTTATGGTTCAATAACTAATTTAATGTTTGGATTCACGAGAAAGTATTACATTGACGGTAACTTGATCATGAATCTGACTAGTCTCAAAACATATAATAAACAGTGGCGTAACAACAAACGGCAACAAAATAAATATATATCATTTCGTTAGATTTCTGAACATTTATTGCTCTGTATCGCCTTTGCTGTTTCTTGTTGTGGATAAAAACGCGTAAAATTGTTCCTATAGAAAGTTTACCGTTCACGAGGTATGTGGAAATGTGGAAAAATGCTGTTTATCACGTTTTATAACTATCCTCAAACCAAGATTTTCAACATAATTTTACCATAATTATCAAAGCGGTTTAATGACGGTGAACCTTGTACTGTACGAATTTTTAATAAATTATATAAGTAAATTGATGGATGTAGCCGTTACTACATAGAAAGTTTCAATTCTCTTTTCTTCATAATTATATAAGTATCGATTAGTCTAGGTTGTAGAAATTTTTTTTCATTGAAAATACCACTGTTATGTTTCTAAACAAATTTGTTATTCGAACACAAAATTGAGAAACCTTAAAACAGAAAAAACTTCAGTGATAATACTTGGTCACAGTTCAGACAGTAATTGGCATATTCGCATCTTTGGTATAAAGTAATTGTTTTCTTTATATTATTTTTTATAGAAGTTGATGTGTAACTAGACTATGAAATATCACAAATGTTCTTCAGAACATTCATTCTGCGAATTAAATATACCTGCAACGATTGAAAACGTGAACATTCTGGGTAATCTTCTATCTCTCTTCTGAGTTACAACGAAGTTCAAATCACTTTGTATAATTTAAGACAATAAACAGGATTCCAGTAGGCAAATAACCATATTAAAACTAATTTATAACATCACGATGAACTTTGATAGACCGATAAATATAATTTAAATTGTGTCGTGCGGTGAAATTACTGCCGATATAAAATTTTATATGTTCTCGTGGATTTCAGTATCTTCTGCTCATTATTGTTCACGAATTTGATTATAGTTAATTTAATAGTCTGTAGACTTTTAGGGTATTATGAATTGTATTCGTACACAAATTTTAAGCTTCTGTACAGAGTCTAAATAAAAACTTAGAGCAGAACTATACTGAGTATTCTGAACAAAAGTATCTCCACATTTTATTTCGTATTCAAAAAACACACTTTAATGTGAGATTTCCACTTGAAAATTTACAAAACCGCGACATGTGTTTCGCTATACAATAGCACCTTCAGGCGTCACAATACTGTTTGCACCAATTCTATGTTGTGCTTCTATAGTGATTTGAATCATTATGAAAATTACTACCTGACAAAGTTCTACATGATAAATTTACTACCTAAACCTAGGAACGACTCATAAGACTGGAGAATAATGAGTACAATTTTTCAAATTATCTAAAAGAACAATTCGTTCAGGCCAGTCTCAACTCACCTACACTGCAGGTTAATGGACTGACACCTATCAGAAAACAACTACTCCCCTGGCTAATTCCACAAGGGGCGTTGGATTATATCCGACAGGTGTTAGAGCAGGATTCTCCACTAGAGTTATTTCTTCAAAGCTGTTGACGATACAACTGCCGCAATATATTTTCAATCATTGGAACACACTTGCAGACCGATTTCGGGCTGTTTGGCCACGAACGAATTGTTCATTTAGATGATTTGATTTATAGTCAGTCTTCAAGTATGCCCACTGACTATATGTGAGAAGTTGTCTTTCCTTATACGATGAATTGGGCAAATTTCAATTCAGATTCATCGTATAATATATATGAGAATATTTTAAAAGTTGAAACTGGAACCTCAGGCGTTTCACCAACCAAGTTGACGTCTTCAGGAGATGAATTCTATTTTCATCTCTTGAACCCGTGGGTTGGGCTATCTAATGGGCGCGTCCCAAGGTGGCTTGTAGGGGAACGGCCAGGGGACTGGGAACCCTGTCCGGGAAGCTAATGTGGCCTTAAGGACAGGGTCGCCGGACTCTTGGTCAGTAGCAGAAATAAGTAGGGTGAGTGGAACTAAAACTCCCCAAAAGCTTTGCGAAACATGCCACCGTGGACCAGCCTACCCAAGCTAAGATGTAAGGAATCGTGCCGACAGCTGAATGGCTGCAGGGTGATATGCGGTTACGAGCAATCCCTTTGGGGAACCGGGCAAAACCTCATTGTATTCAGCCTTTTCCTGGTAATGCGGGGCACTGCCAGAGGTGGCCAACTCTTCCCTTGCTACTCGTGGGAACACACATATATGAAACAAACAAAACAGACACAACAAAAACCAATCCCGAGGCTGGACTGAAGTACTCACCTGAATCTATGGCGGTGGCTGGGGATGAACAGAAATGTCCAACCCAACCTACCTCTCGGAATGAGGCTGGATATAGCAAATCACCTCGTGATGTAATATAAAGGCGTCGCAGTTGCGGCGCCGTGGCCAAAAGGAGAAATAGAGCGTAAGAGGCAGTAGTGGCAGCAACTATAAGAGCACCCTCCACCTCCAACAGCAAGGACACTTTCTGCGGTGGGCGCCAAGATCTCCGCCTTGAATAAAGGCAGGCAACCGGCTTCCCCTGCAGGAAAGCGACCTCACTTGAACACCTCCACTAGGGGAACCCCAGGAAGGTTGAAGAAGCCGCACAACGACATTAATATCGCTGCACCTTCCAAAACCTTCGCGGAGGCCACCGTAAGATACCTCAAGGTTACCAAAGAAAGTGTGTGTTTGGCGAGTCTTGGCCTACACCTATCCACCTTCCTGGAAAGGACAGGATGGACGATGACCTAGGAGGACAACTCCTCGGGAGGATGTACAATAGGTCACATGTAGCCTAAGTGCTGTAGGTATACACTCACCCTCCCTACTATACATATACATACATGCATACATCTCTTGAAGAAAATTTTGTTCAAATATTCAGAAAATTCATATTAAAACAACTGGACTCACGTAACAAAAACTATATTTCATGTGGATTGATATCATTCCAATTCTTCGATATTTTGAGAATAATTTTTCTATGCAAATGAATAATTCAGTAGCAACAACTTTTGATCGTGTGTTCCTAATGAAGTACTGAATTTTGAAATGATTTTGGTTCTCTGAGCAAACATTTTCGACTTCAATATACTGGGTGAGTCATTAAGATTTCCTCGGCTCGATGCTTTCGCGTTAACAATTAATTCCAACAATGTATACAGTGTTTCACGAGAAAACTTTGTGTGATTGATGTTTTTTTACTTGTTAAAAATCAGCATGCTCAATAACGTTGGAAAATAAATGACTATTAAGGGATTTTAACAGTCTTTCACATTTAAAAATAAGGATTTCTTCACCATTATTCTCTACCTGTCCGTGAGTAGGTTGAACGGTACCTGAAAAAGTGCAAATGAGATGCAAATCGACAAGATATCAAACCAACTAGTACGGCTTTAATGAAATTAAATTTAATTGGCGGGTTGTTTATACTGAAATACTGCCGTGGCGATTTTGTGAAATGTTTTATCTTTCTACCAACATTAACGCTAATTGGCACATTCGATGGGGCTGGGTTGGAGTAAAAAAAAGCGAAAAGGAAATGTCCTCGAGAATGCAAGGTATCCCACAAAGTTTTATGGAAGTCAAAAAGTATTTTTATATTTTATTGAAACTTTAATGATTGCAAATTGATTATGACAAAGCATGCCTTGCGGCGAGAAAATTATGTGAAGGAATCGGCCGATACTTGATGAAAATCCGTAAGATACTCAAGAAACACTTTTACAAAACTAAATAGTGCAACAAAAAACTCAACACGTTGTTCGCTATACAATATATTCTAAAGGCGTGTCGATACTCACAAATAGCGTTTTCTTTATTTGAATCAGAGATGGCGTTTCAACCAAAACTTGTTCCCCCGTAAATCAGTAATTAGAAAAGATACATCAGTTTTCATACTTTAGAAGACATTTGTGGGGGTAATCAAAGTTGTTTACTACTTTTGTGTTCAACCTTCAACAATCTGAAAAATCAACAAAGGTGAATGATGAAAGATCCGTATCCGTACAGCAAGTATCTGTAACAATTTACTTGTAACGTATTTGCAAACACTAGTGGAAATTCAGTACTGTTGCATTTCATTCATATTACTACTTTGACACGAATTGATCCTTAAGACGCGTATCCATTTGTAACAAATGAGCCGTTATGTAACTTCAAACACGTTTCGTTACAGCTAGTGGAGATGGAGTACTGTTGTGTTCTATCCGTACCACTTCGACACTCGTATCCGTAAGGCAAGTATCGATTTGTAAAACGTTTCTTTACGGCTAGTGACGACGTAGTACTGTTGCAGTCTATCCATACTTCATTGACATGTGTATCCATATACATTTGTAACAAATGTTCCGTAACGTAAAGTTTGTATCCTATTCGTACTACTTTGACACTCGTTGATCCATAAGACGCGTTTCAATTTGTAACAAATGGTCCGTAACGTAACCGCACACATGTTTCGTTACGGCTACTGGAGACGGAGTACTATTGTGTTCTATCCGTAACACTTCGACACGCGTATCCGTAAGGCGAGTATCGATTTGTAAAATGATTCGTTACGGCTAGTGACGAAGTAGTACTGTTGCAGTCTATCCATACTTCATTAACATGTGTATCCATATACATTTGTAACAAATGTTCCGTAACGTAACCGCGAATACATGCCGTTACGGATCGTGGAGTCCGAATACTGTTCCATTCTATCCATATTACTTTGACACTCACATCTGTATACATTTGTGACAAATGTTATGTTACGTAACCGCCTATACATGTCGTTGCGGATAGTGGACACTGAGTATGTTTGTATCCTATTCGTACTACTTTGACACTCGTTGATCCATAAGACGCGTTTCAATTTGCAACAAATGGTCCGTAACGTAACCGCAAACATGTTTCGTTACGGCTAGTGGAGACAGAGTACTATTGTGTTCTATCCGTAACACTTCGACACGCGTATCCGTAAGGCGAGTATCGATTTGTAAAATGATTCGTTACGGCTAGTGACGACGTAGTACTGTTGCAGTCTATCCATACTACATTGACATGCGTATCCGTATGCATTTGTAACGAATGTTCCGTAACGTAACCGCGAATACATGCCGTTACGGATAGTGGAGACTGAGTACTTTTGCTTTCTATCTGTCCTACTTTGACATTCGTTGATCCATAAGGTGCGTATCCATTTGTAACAAATGGTCCGTAACATAACCAAGAACACGTTTCGTCACAGCTGACTGAAGCTGAAACATCATTTTGCTTTTGTCGTCGCATCGACGGATTATTATTTATGACGACAAGTTAGAATGAGTGTATGATATTATCGTTCACTTTTGCCTATTACATGCGGCGTTGTTTCGTACCTCGTTCGGTTCGGATGATTGATACGGCCGAAACTCAACGTTTACGAGCGTGAACGCTTTTACATTACGGGCTATTTGGTCAAACGGATATGTTCCTTAATATCAAACGTCAATCAAGGTCGATGATACACTAACCGTTTGCTCTAGTTCTACATTCTAAATTTCATCTCCAGAAAGTGAACTTCAAATAATAGTTGAAAAATAGCTATTTGTATAACAAGGGAGGAAAGTGTTACTTTTCCTCCCGAGAATGAAGTTTACTGCTCGTAATCATTCAAGGGAGGAAAACTCACTTTACCCCCATGTTATACATATGATTTTTCCGCCTCCCTCAAATTTTTAAATAATTTATTTATGAAACTACCAAAAAATAATTTATTTATGAAACTTACAAACAAAATTTATTAAAGAACTAAAACTGAGAAGTAGGTACAGTATAACTCATAGGGACGGTATTTTCATACTTGCATCCTACATATTTTTAATTTCTGCTAGAGTAATTATTTATAGTGATGTTAAACGTGCAGTTTTGAGCAGTGGTTATTTGAATACCACTAGAACTGAGAGCTGGATCCAACGCAGTTTTCGTGATATTTTCACTAACTATATTATTATACAGCTGGTATCCCTCGGAAATACTCGTACTTGGCTGATTACAATCAGTTTCATTAACTTTAGTGACTCCCATAATTAGGTTCGAAATTTTTTGCTTTTTTGCAAGAGATTGCTGCACATATCCTTCAGCGATATTTGTAGACTTCCAACCTCCGTGTTGCCTTAAAGTAAGAATGTTTCCTCCAGAATTTGCAAGTAAACTTGCCGAGGTTCTTCTGAAACTATGCCCGGTATAATTTATGGCATTAGGCAGTTTTAAAAATTCTGCAATTTTTGTAGGAATTTTAGCTATAGTATTTTTCCCAACCATTTGGTTGATATTTTAGGGCGTAACGATATATATTTTCTATAAATATCAATATAATTAGGGCCATTCCCCAGTGAAGCATTGATTACAAACGTTCTCTGAATATTTGTTTTAGAATTTGGTATATTTACTATTAATATTGAACCTTTATCTTCAATATCTGTAGTGGCCATTTTAAGGAGCTCGTCACACCTGCATGCTCCTGAAATTCCGAAAATGAGGAGAACCTACAAAACAAAGAAAAATAATTTAAAAAAAAAGAAAAAAAACTGTCGACGCTGTAATTCGAACCAAAAACTACAAGGACGTCATGAATAATGAGCGGTGCACCAACTCACTGCGCTACTGAGCCTAATAAACTTCTTTTGCGGAATCATGAACATAGCATAAAGCTCTAGCTCTATTATAATATTTAACTTTTATTTTTTAAATATATTCACTTCTCGAAAATATCTTACCTTCATTAATAAATAATTATTATCGGGGGCTTCTAATAAAAATTTATTTAGTTCCTCTCTTGAGAAGGTTTTTGCCTTATTAGGTTTATATCCTTGGTTTTGCCTTTTCAAGAAAGCAATTAATTTTGGGTATTTAATATCCATATTTTCTTTTATTTGAAGCATGGTACGTAGCATCGAATACTTGGACCACAATGTAGAGGCTTTTAGTGTATTTGCTAATATCGAAAAATATCCCAACATAACATTTTCTGAGTAAATACGAATATGCTTTTCTTCGGCCCATCTCTTGAAATGTAAATATTGTTTTTCGTATTTATCTTTAGATTTTTGGGGCAATAAAAATTGTACCGTTACATTAACTTGTTCCAAAATATCCGGTGGTGTATTATTTCTATCTTCAAAATCGCTTGAATCACTCATTTTTAAAATATTCTTAATATTTTACAGATATACCTATTATGTATGGTGAATCACACTTTGAAACTGTCAAACGACCATAGCATGCTATAAAATTTGTCATAAATTCGAAAACCGGATGGATCTATGAATCTAACAAGTTATCAATGAAAAAATCGTTAACTTAAAATACCTACTAATTTATACCATATTGCAACATACAAGTTGTTCTATAAATAAACGGTAAACTTTATATTTATATAATAGAATATAGTTTAGGTTGTCAATGCCGTATAAATTATTTCATTGATTATGTACCATGACGTCACTTTTACTTTTCCTCCCTAGTGAGGAAAAGTACGACTTTGCTCCCTACAATGAGGCCAGGAAATGTATACTTTGGATAGAGGTAGGCGGAAAACATTTTTTTGCTACGCCAATGTCCGACTGTAAGTTATACCCTGAAATATGATACCCCTGTACTATCTCTTCATCTCACTAATGTAATTAAAACAGACGTACAATTCCAGCTCGTTTATTTATTATACCTGACTGTCGTCCGTATTAACCATTAGGCACATTCCTCGGGTACAAAAACCCAAGAACAACAAACGAAAGAAACAAAAAACATTCGAGAACATCATTTGATACTTTTGTTCGTGCCCAGACGATTTGCATTATGTATGTATGCAGAGCATTTTTTTCACAACCGAGATAATAATTTCGAATCAAGATCGATCAGCATCTGGTCAGCAGGATAATTTATGATGACTTGAACTAACAAGGTGATTGATTAATGTTCTTTGTTCGGGGAGTTTTATCAGAATTTGTTTATCGCTAATGGTCGGTATTTTTTATCAGTTTAGATTGACGAATTAGTTGAAAAATATAAGTATAGTGAAAAGGTGTTTAATAAAGAAAATATAAGGTTATTTTAAAGGTTTGTCGGAATTAATCTCAATAAATATTAATAATACTTGTCGCTGTATAAACTGATCGATAGAGATGCTGTTCCAAATTTTAATTTTATGCCTCTTTTCAGCTCATCAGTAATTAATTACTGTCATTAATGTCAAGTGTCAACTGTCAACTTCACATCATCCATTCTTTTCATTCAGAATTTAAAAAAGAAAACAAAAAAATTGTCACTGCCTCTTTTCAGCTCATTACTATATGATGTCGTTAAGCGATTTCTGCTCAATTTTTGTTTTCAAACTCAAATTAAATTGGTAATTTATTACTGTCATTAATGTCAACTGTCAACTTCACATCATCCATTCTTTTAATTCAGAATTTAAAAAACAAAACAAAAAAATGGTCACTTTCTCTTTGACCCCATTAAAGTCACCATGTAGTCCATCATTAATATGAAAAAAATTTGGTTTTCAAATAATTTTATCAATCAATACATAATGTAAGAATTGAAGGGGTTATATTTTTTTTTAATGTAAGAATTCATACTCATGATATTTTACCAAGAGTATTTGTCGTTTGGGATATATTATTTTTACAAATAAGGACAAGTGAAAGAGATTACTAACCTTACTTCAAGTTTCTGATGAAGAGCCAATAAAGACTCGAAATCTGGAATAGAAAAAAGAGCTCACTTATTTTATTTAAAAATATACATTTCCCACAGATTGACATGAGTATAACACCAGACACAGATTTTCTAGTGCAAAATTGCTTTTACTCCTTAGAACAGTTTTTTGAACGTCACGTCTGAGGGAAAATATTTTTTCTTTCTAATACTTATTTGCTTTTAATTAACTGTTATTTATAATTGTTTTTACGGTTTATGAGGTGTTTGCCATTCATTTTTTACTGGTATATGCATCAAACCCTCGTATTCTATTCTATTCTATACCTCCTTTTATTCGATTTTTTAAATACATAGGAATGTGCCACTATTTCTGGGATAGCATCGATCGAATTTTAATTATTTTCGCAACGTATGCTTATTATTAGAAACTAATTTCTTCAAAAGCCATTCATAGTTATTACGACGTAAATAACGAGTGACTGAAAGGAAGGCAAGCACATGTCTTGATGGATTAATTCCAAATGTTTTGCTAATTTCAGCCTGCCTTAGACATCTTCATCAAACGTCGAGATGACATGCAACCTAAAAAAGTTACCTGAGATCTATTAATTTCAACTTAATAAGACGTGGCTTGCTGTGAGTGAAATTAATGCTTTTAAAATTGTTTTATATTTTTTTAACGAAAAACATGAGAATGTCGGTATTTTGTTGACTAATGTGGGTAATGTAAAGCACGATCTATTTTCACTTTTCATTTTGGATACATTTTGTGATGAATATGTACTAAATTTGAGCATATTCAGTTGTAAAAATATAAAACTTTCAAGGTACTTCAGTATTTATAAAATTTGTTTAAAATCTGTTTTCCGTTAACCTTCCAGAGTCGAATCTTGTGCGAGCTAATCATTAACGGGGTCTTACTTTTTAACGTACGATATCCAGGACTGTAATAATTTCATTAGTGTGGTTGCCTGAGAAAATTTCCTTCTCCTTTTGACGTGAATATCGTTTATTTTGACGAGAGAAGGTATTCTCTGGTCTCGTTTTGTCTTGTCTCGACTAGTTTCGACTTATCTTGTTTTGTCCTGGTATTTGGAATTCACAGTAACTGGTATGCATAGCTAGGTTTTCGAAGATATTCCGAATTATTAGAAAATTCAATAATGAAACCAGAAGGTACTCAACAGAGATTGAAGCAATGTTGTAATTACATAAGAATTTGCCACCTCTGGCCAAAAGCCAATTCGGTATATTTTAAAAAATACCGTACTCAAACATCAGACTCGTTTGTATAGTAGTATAATCAGTTTTTTTATTGATTGCTCCATTGTTCCATCCAAAGTAGTTGTTGTTTTTTATTACTGTGTCTAATGTCTATTTCAATTTTTCAAAGAGCTTGTTAGTATTTCACTGGTTGTAAATATTTGAAGATCAAAGCTATCATTGTACCAAAACTAGTTTCACTTGAAACAATTCATCAGAAGTAATAAAAATTTAAAAAATCTGATTTTTTAATGTATAGATTCAAAATCATTACGTTGCTGTTTTTTTTTCCGAGACGTATATGATTCATATTACTTTCATAGAAAGTGGACTATGGCAGAAATGTGGACTTATCGACTTATATACAGTGTGGTCCACTAAGTCTGCAACAAATGGGAAACTTTTTTATTATCGATTTCTCAGAAAATTTTATTTTTGACAAAAGTTGGTGCATGTTTATTCCAGAGTTCTGTTAAATATCGTTGCAACAAACATGAAGTTGAGGGTCACCTAAAAAAATACAAATCCAAGTAAATTTTACAAATACATTTTAATTTGCTAAAAAATACTCCAAACTGATTTGATTGTGGCAACTTCAAATACATATTAAATCAAAATAGTAAAAATATGTATCATACGGGGGTAATTTAAAATTTTCCAAAAGAAAAAAAATCGAATAGCAGGCCATGACTTCGTATCTGAACATAACTTTTATTTCCAAGCAACTTTTCTCTTCAGCATATTTCTATGTTTTTTTAAATAAGTGTACAAACTTTATATTTTTTGACCTATCCTGTATGGTGTTTGTCATAAAGCCATTTCAGGTACACTTGGTATAGTTTTGGAACATGCACCAACATTTGTCGGGAATAAAATTTCTGAGAAATTGATAATAAAAAAGTTTCCCATTTGTTGCACACTTAGTGGACCACACTGTATAATTTTCCACAAAACATTTTTATTATTTCAAAAAATCCCTGTATACTTAGATTTCTACACTTCTTTACTTTGAATTTGAGACAGTATTGAATTCAAAATGTCTGGTTCATCTTCTGTCCTTGAACTTTTCCAATTCATTATTATTTATTCATTAGGAAGTTAAGACAAGTAAGATTTGTCTACAATTTCTACCTCAATCCAAATAAGAATTTCGAAACAAACCATTTGAGATATTATGATATTCTCCAAACAATGGTGATTGTTTTTTTACGATTTATTCGCTTCAGATATCGCTTTATTCAAATTATCCTAAGCCAGACTGAGTTATGCTAAATTCCAAGAAATGTATGGACATTTTTGTGTTTCAATGATGCCATTATTTACTTACTGTCAACTGGAGTCTCTTCATCTGAAAAAAATTATTTGCATCATTTTGGTTTCGAATTAAAAATATGGTGATCATATGAGTTAGTTAAAATTTTATTTGTAGAGAATGATGTATTGGTGAATGCCTTCGTTAATATTTCTGTCATCTTCCGGGAGAAAGTGTCGATGAGAATGATCTCTGAAGATGTTCATGGAAATCGAGACGTACATGGAGTGAAATAACAACAATAAAATGGAAGTTTTGGTTTTGAACACATGTCAAATCAATCGAACAGGAGAACAGTAACATTATAAACATGTTGATTGAAATTATAATTTATCACTCAAATAAATATTTTGTTCACTTTCATCACAATAATTGAAAATGCACTCAATCTTCCATTAATTTATCTCTGCTCTGCTCAAACTGTTTCAAAAAATCGGTCATGAATCTGATGATATACTAAGAATATATATTTTTGTAACCCCGTATCGCCTGAATAGACAATCGATAATAATAATGATTACTGATCCAGTTTTTCAACGTCTGGCAGTTGGACATAAAACACGTACTCATTTTCTCATAATTGAAGCGGTGAACGATATCAGAGTTTTTCTGTTGATACACAACAAATTATTCCATATATATTTATTTGCATTGTTAAATTCTGTTATGCGAGCTGAGTATTAACGAGGTCTTACATTTTTACGTGCGATGCTTAGCACATTGAAAGGTAAGTATCTGTTTAACGTCCAATTGACAGTGAATATCACGCAACGAAAATTATTATCGTAAATAATAGGAAATACTGTCAATATGAAGGAAAAATAAAGTTACCTATAAATCTATTCAACTTAAAAGACATGAAATAGAGTGAAATTTGAGAGATGGAAAGTGACGTATACTGAAAACACCTTATTGTGAGATTTTCACTAAACAATTTTACAAAAACACAACACGTGTTTCGCCATACAATGGCTTCTTCTGGCGTGGAAAGTGGTTTTTCAATTACAGGTCTAGTTCAACTGGAAATCATGAAAAAAAATTCTCTCTCCTTAAATTCACAACATTTTATTCCCCGTAACTTGAATCGACTTTATTTTTATCTTAATGAGCACATTATTTTTCCCCGTACTCGTATATCAATGTTTTATGTTGTTATTGAAAAATTCATTGCATTGGTGAATGGAACTCTAAATGGTTATCACTCACAGGATTGGTATACAGTCCATTTCTTTAATGTCTTCCCCTTTTATTTTTTGAACGAATCAACTCAAAAAATTGAAATTTGGGATAATGTAAATAATGCATGAATACATTATCTTGAAGTGAAATTGACAAATGAAACATTCAAGATGGCGACTGAGCGCCATCTGAAAAAAAAATTGAATAGAAAGTGGGATCACGTGACACATAATTTTGAAGCTTCTGACGAATACTTCACAACCCTAGAATATCTCCACAATATTTGTTTCAGTGACTAATGTACTTTTTTTCAAACGGCAGTGTTTACTGACAAAATTGCCGTTATTGGAGTGACACCAACCCTCACGTTTTCCGGGAAACACATACCCAATAACCAGAAAAAATTAACGTTTGGGCAGGAATATTTCGAAACCATATTGTAGGACCTCTATTCATTGATCAAAATTCAACAGGGGAACTGTATTTGAATATGCTGGAAACTATTGTTGACCCTCTCATCACTGAAATCGTCGAAGCGAATCCTATTGAATTGTACTCCAACAAGATGGAGCACCACCACATTGCTCCAGACAAGTAAGAAACTATTTGAATACTAATTTTTCCAGTCGTTGGATTGGCCGTCGAGCTCCTACAGAATGGCCAGCCCGCTCACCAGATTTGACACCTTTGGACTTTTTTATGGGGCTATTTGAAGCAAAATGTGTACGAATCTGAACCTACTTCAATGTTGTATATATCGGATAAGCTGTTCATATGTCAAGAAGTTCAAGGTAACCATTTCGAGCATCTTCTGAACCGACCTCAAGCTTATTACCTTATATTATGTAGTTAAATGTCATTGTATTCAGGAAATTATTAAAATTTCCGCCATTTTGTTGTAGACCACCCTTTCAATTTAATTTTTTGTCCAAGATGACGCCCAGTCGCCATCTTGAAAGTTTCATCTGTTAATTTTACTTCAAAATAAAGTATTCATGCATTAATTTCATTATCCCAAATTTCAATTTTTTGAGTTGACCGGTTCAAAAAATAAAAGGGGGGGACATTAAAGAAATGCAGTGTATAAAATAATCCATGACAGAGAGTAGATACAAACTTTCACTTATAGAAAGGGTTTACTAACTGAAATGTTGAAAGGTACACATTAATTATAATCTATAAATTTATTGTTACCTATATCGGTTCCCAACATAAAAATAGCACCACAAAACCACATAATAACAACATTTGACACTGACCAGACCCTCAATGTATTAAAGTGGTTATTTAACGCCTTGCCCATTTGAAAGCGAAAATGAGGCGCCACTTGACATAGTTAGTCAACTTCCAGAACTGCAGTAAAATTCGAAAAGATTTATGAGTACCACATGTGAAGACCACTTCGATAGTATTCATTCATGCCTATCGGTTACTAGTCTTTGATTTCCTCAATGACAAATATTTTATGAATGGACCATTCATCTCCTTTTCTATCAGTTTTAAAAAGATCAGAGTCTGGTAGGCAACCACTGTTTTTGAATACTGTTAAACAGTGTGACCAGTAAAGTCTGTACCATGCGAATTTTTATTAACAATATATCTTTTCAAAATTTGAATTTGGAACCAATTTCTGCTTCGACCAAGAAGAAAAATGAATGAAAAAATTAGTCATGTTACCCCCATTACCTGTCAGTTTATTTTCGAAAGTGAGGTTATTTCCCAATATATCGAAAAATGTTATTATAAAAAGATTTTCAGCTCATATGAAAAATTTCAGCGAACTGATTGAGACTATTGTACAAAAGTCATGTTTTGTGAAGGAAAATCAGTTTTTCATCAACCTTTTATCAACAAGTTACTGATAGGTAGAATCTGTTCCTTTGGGAAAAGGAACAGATTCTTGACAAAATCCAAATAGAGAAATCAAAATTTTCCACATTTTGATTCGGTAACTTCAACTATAAACTATATAACTATAAACTATAACTATAAACTTTATAAAATATTAATTTTTGCAATGTTGATTTTCAAGAAAAGCGCACAATTCATATGGCATTACTTTGAATTTAGCTAGTTTGCTAATAAAACTGAACGTCTAATGCATTCAAAAACACTCTTCAACATGAGATTTCTTGTTGGAAGTTTACAAAACCGCGACACGTGTTTTGCTATAAAAAATCATCTTCCGGCGACGCAATATTATAATGCTATCGTATAGCGAAACACGTGTCGCTATACTCATTTTATGAAAGTGTCGAGACATGTGTTTCGCTATATAATAGCATCTTCGAGCTTTACGATGTTGTGATGCTGTTTTATAGTGAAACACTTGTGGCTATACAATAGCATTTTTG
Organism: Leptinotarsa decemlineata; assembly: GCF_000500325.1. Taxonomy (NCBI): domain Eukaryota; kingdom Metazoa; phylum Arthropoda; class Insecta; order Coleoptera; family Chrysomelidae; genus Leptinotarsa; species Leptinotarsa decemlineata. The sequence continues at coordinate 200,188 of NW_019289825.1, forward strand.
GGCGTCACAATACTATGATGCTATCGTATAGCGAAACTCGTGTCGCTATATGTGTTTTGTGACAATTTACAAAACCGCGACACGTGTTTGGTATCTTCGGCGTCACAATACTGTGGTGCTATTTAATAGTCAAACACGTCTTGCTATACATGTTTCGCTATAGAATAGCATCTTCTGACGTCACAATAGTATGATGCTATTGTATAGCGAAACGCGTGTCGTCATAAGTGTTGCGCTATACACAATACTATGATGCTATCGTATAGCGAAACACGTGTCGCTATACGTGTTTCGTGAAAGTTTACAAAATCGCGACACGTATTTCTTCGGCGTCACGATACTATGATGCTATTCAGTAGTCAAACACGTGTTGCTATACATGTTTCGTTATAGAATAGCATCTTCTGGCTTCACAATAGTATGATGCTATTGTATAGCGAAACACGTGTCGCTATACGTGTTTTTCTATACACAATACTATGATGTTATCGTATAGCGAAACACATGTCGCTAAAATGTGTTTTCTGACAAGTTACAAAACCGCGACACGTGTTTAGCATCTTCGGTCGTCATAATACTGTGATGCTATTCAATAGTCAAACACGTGTCGCTATACATGTTTCGCTATAGAATAGCATCTTGGAGCGTCGCAGTACTATGATGCCATTGTATAGCGAAATACGTGTCGCTATACGTATTTTGCTATACACAATACTGTGATGCTGTCGTATAGCAAAACACGTGTCGCTATATGTGTTCTGTGACAATTTACAAAACCGCGACACGTGTTTCGCATCTTCGGGCGTCACAAAACTGTGATGCTATTTAATAGTAAAACACGTGTCGCTATACATGTTAAGCTGTAGAATATCATCTTGGAGCGTGGCCGTACTATAATGCCATTGTATAGCTGAACACGTGTCACTATACGTGTTCTGCTATAAAATAGCATCACAGTACTCTAACGCCTAACGCTATTGTATAGCTAAATATGTGTTGCGGTTTTGTTAACTTTCAAATGGAAATCTTACATTGAAGTGTGTTTTTGGAATACGTCATAATGGATTTCCATCAATTATCGTTCAGTTGTATAATTTTTATGAAAGTATAATAATTCACTAAGTTAGAGACATTGAGGACATGTAACAAAAGTGAATTTAACCAGATAAACTCATATATAGATGTTTTTGTCGGTCAGTGTATATAAAAATAGTAATGATAATATATTATAATTTTGTTCTACATTGGATAAAAGGACTCTCTAGTATTTATAAAATTATGCATATCGATTTTTGCAATACTACGTATTCACTGGAGGGTTTTATCTTTATAAACGTTATATGTGGTTACTGTTTTTGAGGAAAGCTATAGGGTGTTGTATAATTTTTGTCCGAGGTTTATCGATAATTACATGTGACTTAAGTTTTTGTCTTGTATGATGAAAGAAGAGTTGTTTTTTTCAAAAATCATTATTGAAACTTCTTATTGAAGAATGGAGTGCGTTTGTATCATCAGCAAAACCTATGATTTTATCAGATATTTTCTGATGAAACAGTTCCATAATGTACGTTTCAAACAGGATGGGTTTCAGTACAGTCCCCTGTGGTACAGCGTATTCTATTCTTCATGATGGAATTGTGAAATCACATATTTCACACACTGCTCTCTTTCTGACACATCATTTTTCATGACCTCAACAGGGACACTCCTGAAATCTTTATTCTCTAAAGTAGACAGTAGTTCAATTTGGTCGACTTTATCGAACGTTTGTATCCATTCGACAAATATGCAGATTTATTTCTCTTTTGTGTATCTATAGAGTGGTTAATTACACTTGTCAACTTGGTAATCAGAAACCTGTTTCTCTATAGAAATATCGTTTTTTTGTATAGTTTCTCGAATGATTTCAGATAATTCTGTGATTAGTGATATTGGCCTACAGCTGGTAATTTTTATCCGGAATATTAGTGATATTAAATGGATTTCACGACGATATCCGCGATGTTTTCAATGAACTCAGACCTGATTTCATCGATTCCCTAAATCTTATTCGGTTTGGGGGCGTTGAAAATGCCTATTTCTTCTGTTTCTTCGAAGAAAATAGAACTGACCTGCAATTTATGTATGGAAATGTAGTGAATGAGTCCTTTACAATTTTTTTTCGTTGGCTAGTTTTTTGACTAGGTTTATGAGAAACCTTCTAAACTCATCAGCTATTTTGGCGTGGTCGTCAATACCACCATCAGCTGTTTTTATTTCGTTTATATTTTCACTTTTTGTTTCAGTAAAATTCTCCGACATTAAATTGATCTGATGTTTCTTAGTTTCTACATTATAATAATATACGTTAACGAAATCATTATTTTTCCGAAAGTTGCCCACAACTTGATCGATTCAATCAATTTTTTTTTCATATTCATTTCTCCACAGCTGCTTCCTACGATTAGTTTTTGCGCTGAAGTATTAATTAAAATGCCGTCAGTTAATCACTAAACTCTGTGTGAGGTTCAACATGCATATCTGCGCCAATACAAGCAGTGCAATCCTGAGATACCAGAAGGCATATTCCACATAGCTACAACGTCCAGACCTCACCAGGATGCTAATATGTATCATAAGTATGAAACCCGACACCACATGGCGGGCAGGATGCGGATATTATTATTTAAGCGCCACCGTCACCCATTCCAAATTACATTATGAATTATGCACTAATTCGAAGCAAGCCCTCACAAGGAAGTCAGAGCTACAAACGAGATTTTTAATTGATGAGCTGTATTGTGGGAAAGCAAAATTGGCCCATTTTTGGAAAAACGCTAGGTATGATAGCTCTTGTTATGTAAAATACTCGGATGCGCTCTATCCACAGAAGCTGAGGCGGAAATTTGAACGATGTTATATTCCACACATAATGACATCAATAGATCTTTCGAACTTTTTTCGAAACGTTTGGAGATAGGAAACGTTTAATCAAAAGTGATGAAACCAATTACTTTTTCAAATTGTTTTCCGGTTACCAGCTGACGCCCACTAGTGAACGGCAACCCTCAGAAGTAGAAACTTAAGGGAGTTAAAGATTAACGAGGTCTCAACGTGCGATTTCTAGCACGGATTGGACTTTACGGAATGAACATGTTAAGGTTCGTCGAACCAACAACAAAGTGGCTGATTGTACGAGTGGAACGAAAAAATCACCCTAATCAACCAGGCACCATCCTGCTGGTTGGTAATGAAAGTTATTCTCTGATGACACCAATACGAATGAAGAAACCTTCGTCATGAAGCAATGTTTCGCAGTTTTTCGTCAGATTCCATCACCAATTAATACGTATAACTTTTTGATAATGAAATAATAATTTTTGTTTTCCAACCATTGCTGTCATCTTTCTTTTCCCTACTAACAGCCAAAAGAACATCACATAAATTCATATCCGTACGCTGATCAAATTTTAATCCGATATATGGTCCTATGGGATTTCATACGACCCTCTGCTATTTTTCTCTAATGACGAAGCGGATTTAAGTAATTTTCTCGGGGCGATGAGATTACGCAGATCCCTCTCGAAACAGAAAGGCGATAACACAGCATCGGCTTTAATCGAGTGGCCAACCAGATGTTTCCGTGAGAGAAGGAATTTTTATTTTGTGATCTTTTATTGAAATTTTGTTGAAATCTGTTTTTTTTTTGTTGACCAGCTGTCGCCACCTTACGAACGACAACCCTCACAATTCGATACTTGTGCGAGCTGAGGATTAACGAGGTCTTACCACTACACTACAATCACTGGTGGTATTTGCACACCTATCATTTTAGCATGTGAACTGAACCGAAATGTACTGTCTATTTCTTCACATTTATTCAAGATATCTTATGATTCAAGTAGATGAATGATATCTCTGAGAATCTTCAACTGAAGTTTTATAATAGTGATTTCTGGATTGCTACTAACATTTCGTAATGATGCTCACTTCATGTATGGCACAATAATTTGAATAAGAAAAAATATTGTCGATATGACTCTTTGTAAAATGTTTTTCTTCTTTACTAGCTTGTCATTACACTAAGATTACTATGTTATACTTTACATGCTTTTTGACTATTCCGGTTTTACAGCAATCACAACTATTGCTTCTGGGTGGTATAATCTATTCCAGGGCCCACTTGATAGCTAATGAAATACTCATACGTTTAGAATAAAAGTTGTCAAAAAGTTTGATTATCAAACTGATTTCGTTACTCAAGCTTTGCTTATTATTCAACATAAACCAGATAATCTCCAGCAACCAGAAATTTTGCAAGCCTGCCTTTGCTTCCTTGTAACAGTGCTACTTATACTGCTTCAGGGTATTTCTATGAAGAAGAGATTTCATTATATTCATGATTGGTACAGAGTGGTACAAATACAATTCGAGTATTCTTTCAATGATTTAATTTATGTGTTCATTAGAATCGGAAGCCAAACTTTATTGACAAGTTTTTTCTTCTCTATTGGAATTGTTCTTGTATTCATGGATCCCGATAACTTTTCTTTCAACCTGGCTTGGCTCACAGACCTAGTTACTGAAATTTGGACTAGTACTTCTTTCATGAACCACGAAAGCATTACTCAATGATTATTATTTTTCCGTTATATTATTTGGTAATGTTTGTTTGTAGACCTTTGGCGTGCTCTATATCCAACTATCATAATTCTCACGTGTTTCATAACTTGACATTATTAGCTTGAACGTAACAAGTTGTTCCACAAAAAATATTACACTTTCAAGCTTAGAGGGTTTATTTTTATTTCAGAAACCTGTAGAATAAGAAGGAAAAAATGTAATATATATCATTGAAGGGCGCATTTTCCGTTGAAAAAATTCGTCTATTACAATTATTTATGTGAATAATTTTTCCATCAAAATCATCAACCTAATACAAAAATCGCTGACTTCAGTTTCGTTATTAACTTTTGGAGGTTTTTCAATGAACAAAGTCATTCAGATCTTCCTGAAAATTTTGTGACTTTGATAGCACGAACTTCTCACCAATCTAACCCAACATGATTGTAATAATATCTAAAGTTTCAATCCATCGATTTGTTTCTGAATTTGAGCGCTGATCAACTATCAAATTACTGCAATTTTAGACTGACATTTTCAAACAATTCTCGCTCAGCTTGGGGCTTTCCTGCACTGACGAGAGGCAATACCTCGAAACCGGTCTGTAGTAGGTAATCTACTCGATTGATTTCAATGTGGTCCTGCCGCTGAATAAACTTAAAACATCTGCATGATAAACCTCTGAGGAATCTTGAAAAACTGTCTGTCAGATATAATTCAATGTCCAGCGTAGTATTAGCCGGAAAAGTAGGCATAATCTATAGTGTAGGTGTGATGTTTTGATATTTTATTTCCCAACAATTTATTTTACTTTAAGATTTCAAATGAAAAACACCCTTTTCATTTGTTTAGTGAATCTTTTGTATTATATTGTATTATCTTTTGTATTATAGTATGTTATGATTTTAACGTGTGATTCCGTGTTAGGAATCACACGTTAAAAGGTAAGACCTCGTTAGTCCTTAGCTCGCACAAGTATCTCAACTTCTGAGAGTTTTCGTTCGTATGGGGGCGACAGCTGATTAACGGAAAAACAGATTTTGAACAGATTTTTTTTTAACAAAAAAAAATAAAATATTACTCTGCGATGCACTGGTCTCATGCCAACTAAGCTGATACTGTTTATGGTTCAGCACTCTTGAAATCTGACAGGCAGAGACTCCAAAAACTGCAGAATTCGTGCATAAGACAGGCGACTCGTCACAGGCGTAAGGAGACGTGAGCATGTGTCTCAATACTTGGAACAACTCGGGTGGCTGAACATGGGTGCTAGCCCACACTACATTTTGCTAGTTTATTCCATAAGGTCATATTCACTGGGAAACCTGCCTATCTATTCACGAAACCGTCCTTTAGAACCGATATACATAATCTAAATTTGAGGTTTGAACATCTTTTGACTGTACCTAAACATAAAACTTCTCTCTCTCTCGAGGATCTTTCTCTTATAACATTGCACGCTCATATAATCGGCTACCCATTGAATTGAATCCCTACCACACTTAGTTTCAAGAAAAATCTGAAGAGATTTATGCTACAATCCGGTTCTATTCTTTTATAACATTGATCAGTTGACACCTATAAATAATATGTTATTACCATAAGTATGTAGAAATCATCAAATTTATCATTATGTTTGTGACATGATTTTTCACTTATAAAACATCAAATTCTCATTTCTGCTTTTCTGTCATTTTCTTCTGCTTCTCCCCCTTCTTTTTTTTTCTATTTTTCATTAAGTTCGATTGCAAATAATCGTGTATTAATATAAGTTATCTATTTCTGGTTGGATGGAAGAGCAATTTCTGCCTTGATGTAGGTGCCATTTGTTAGGTTAGATTATATCTCTTGTACTGAGTAACCTTTCAATAAAATCATTTATTATTATTATCAATTCCTTTTTCAATTACTCAAGTTATGTATCTGCTCCTGTTTTTTTCGGACACTGCGATTCCTGTGGTCCGTTATCGTCCTGTTTTCCGATTCCAGAAGCCGGATCTGCTTGCCAATACACTTCTTCTTTCAGTACTTTTGCTTCGCAGTGTCTATTGTCGGCTAACGGGTGCGGACAGATAAACAATACAGCCCTTGTGTGTAATTCGACACCTTCATTTGTCGGTTGTTTTTTCGCCCTCTCGATTGTAGTGATCCCGCTGATTCGTTGTTTGTCAGTTGTCAGTCATTTTTGGACTACGAACAAAGATTGCTAGGATTGTGCGATATGCGGTATTTAGTTTCCGTTATTAACGTTGAGTAGTTTGAAGTTGTGCTATACATTCTCACCTGGTGGAGCATTGTTTTCTTCAAAAAGTGATTTTGGTATGTTTCGGAATATTTCATTACATAAAATTACATGCATGCTGTGTGGAATATTCAACACAAATATACTGTGTGACCTGTGAACTCCGGCAGCACATGATTTTTTTTTTCATTATTAACTTCATACGAAATTTCATTTTGGTATCAATTTCTGCTTCGATCGAAGTGGCAGAAATAATCAAAGAAACAGTAATTACTTCATTTGCATTTTCTGCTAAATTTAAATTTTTTTACAAAAAAAATCCAAAAGTGGGATTATCTCTCAAAATATCGAAAAAAGTTGAAGGAGAAAATTTTCACAGCAAACTTAGCTGCATTACATTTCAATTGTTTTGTCCATATTTGGTGAATTGAACCACTCTTGACAACCTTCAATAAAATTTCTCAGTTTTGAATTTGCTATTCAAAACTTTTCTATTCAAATATGTGTTTTTCTACAAAATCTAAATTGGACCCATTTCAGTAGGTATTCATATTGGTGAATTTTTTTCTCAGAAACATAAACTTTACTTTCTTCAACCTAGGACATCGATTTTTCAATTTTCCTTCCGAAATGGACCTCAAAAAAGTATGTTATTTTTAGAATGTGTTTTTTGCACATAACTTTGCGAAATGTCAAGATATCGATTTCCCACCAACATATATTTAAAGCTAGCAAAAAAACAATACATGTGAATGGAGAATTTTTTTCTCAGAAACATAAATTTTACTTTCTTCAACACAGGACTTTGATTTTTCTATTTTCCTTCCGAAATGGACCTCAAAAAAGTATGTTATTTTTGGAATGTGTTTTTTGCACATAACTTTGCGAAATGTCAAGATATCGATTTCCCACCAACATACATTAAAAGCTAGCAAAAAAACAACACATGTGAATGGAGAATTTTTTTTCTCAGAAACATAAATTTTCCTTTCTTCAACACAGGACATGATATTCCAATTTTCCCTCCGAAATGGCGCTCAAAAAAGTATATTATTTTTGGAATGTGTTTTTTGCACATAAGTTTGCGAAATTTCAAGATATCAATTTCCCACCAACATATTTTTGAAGTTAGCAAAAATACAGCACATGTGAATTGAGAATTTTTTTCTCAGAAACATAAATTTTACTTTCTTTAACACAGGACATGATATTTCAATTTTCCCTCCGAAATGGCCCTCAAAAAAGTATATTATATTTGGAATGTGTTTTTTGCACATAAGTTTGCGAAATTTCAAGATATCAATTTCCCACCAACATATTTTTGAAGTTAGCAAAAAAACAGAACATGTGAATTGAGAATTTTTTTCTCAGAAACATAAATTTTACTTTTTTCAACACAGGACATCGATTTTTCTATTTTCCCTCCAAAATGGTGTTCAAAACAAAATATTATGTTATTTTCAGAATATGTTGTTTGCACATTACTTTGCGAAATTTCAAGATATCGATTTCCCACCAACATATTTTAATAGCTAGCAAAAAAACCACACATGTGATGAAAAATAATATCACAACTCAATAAGGATTCAAGATATTTTTTTAAAAATTCGTCACTCCTCCATTCCCAAAAATTAATCACTCCTAAAAATATAACTCATGTGAATGATATCTGATTTTTATTACACAACGAATGTTACATATTCAATTAAAATTTCGGTACTTTATTCGTATCTGTCTTTTTAGCAAAATGAAAAATATTTTAAATTTCCTCGATTATGAATTTTCAGTTGATTACATCCGACTTATATGTTTGGCTTGAAATGAAGCATTGTCAAAAGTGACCAGTTTTATGTAGTTTATTGGATATTATTTTGCACAGAGGTGCAATTTAAAAGAAATGCCAAAGCCAAATTTTAAATGAAATTAATGACAAAAAAACAAATAAAGCGTTGCAATATTGAAGTATTCACTATAAATCAAGTCTGGGGACCACAAATGTTTATAACGGTAGTAGCTCATCATTCATTATGTAGAACAATTGTATAAATGACAAAGAAAGGTTTTTTTTTGGCTTTCCAATTCTCCATCTTTATAAAAAAAATGTGGAAATCTCCCAAAGAGAGGATGAAAGCAATTAATTCCAAAATGAACCATTCACAAAGATGTGCAAAGATCTAGAAGTAGGAAGCCAAAACCTGTCTTTTCCTAAAATCAATATAGCTGTAAAAAATTAAAAAAAAAATATTATTAATTAGTTTTTAGCCATGAGACATTGAAACAATAAAACCGAGATATTAAGAAAAAACTAAAGACCCATTTTTTTTTCACTTAATTGTTTATAACTTTTGTAATTTTTATCGGCGCGTTTTCGGACCTTTCCTTAAACTTTCTAGGCAAAAATACGAATCGAATGACACCTTGGTCGTAATTTTTGAGCAGGGCTTTAAAATGTTACAAAAAAAGTATATGTGAACTAGACTAATACGTAAACGTGTTATGACAATCTGGTGTCTCCTTTGTGCAGAGATTCTGTCCCATGGTGTAATATTGGTTTTGATTTCTCTCAACTTCATTCTTGAGACGTTCCAATTGGAATACCAAAAGTTGAGAATGCTGTGTTTCATTTGATGTTTGAAATCAGTATGGAACAAACTCTCTTGCTCTTGCAGTGTTTCATCATACACGGCTTCACAGGCAATTCTGTCTACCCTCTCATTGCCGATGAATGCCAATGAGCGAGGGAACCCACATGAATACCAATACGTTGGAGGCCCCGTTGACTGAAAATATATTGCTTCTGATGGACTTTATTAAAGAAGAGTTTGAGTATATTCGTTGGATACCCTGCAGTGAACTCAGTGAATCAGTTAAGATAAGTGTTTTGTTGATCCTTTCGTCCTTAGCAAATGTTATCGCTTGGTTTATTGCGAAGAGTTCTCTGTAAATATTGCTTATCGGAGACAATTTGAATGCCTTGGAGAGAACGCTGTCGAGAACGCTGCTGTAGTTCCTTGCTTTGATTTTGAAGCGTCCGTGTAGATGTGAGTGAAGCCATCATATTCACTCAAAGATGAGTGAAAGTAACTGAGCAGCAAACTGGGAAGCGTGAATGAAATTGAAGATGCGTACGCCAGACTCAGGTATTTTCTTCTCATGTGTAATTATGGTTCACCCAATTCACAGTATAGGCTTTCAGAGGGTGTAGTTTTGTATGCTCCAAGAGATAGTCTTATTGCTGTGTTGTGAACAATATCTATAATTTTTAGGGCAGCTTTGCTTGCTGACGCATATACTATGGATCCATAGTCGATGTTGGTCCTCACCAAAGCTCGATACAGGAGTAAAAGGATTTGGCTATCGGAACCTCTGAGGAATTTATACAAACAGTATTTGCTTAGCAAAATAAAAAAATTAAATTGCACACTTTTAACTGGTATGTACGAAATATTCAACGCATAAGCATACTCACAAATGTTGGATATATCGGTCAGGATTCACGGTTTCTGATTCTGGGTGTGTAGAAATGTTCGGCGATGTTCAATTTGACTGTAATATATAGAAAAATTACAAGAATAGAACACACTATTTGAAAATTACAAAAAACAATCTCTATTACACTTCTCTCAAAGTTTTGAAGCTTACATTGCTCTTCCAAACATCTATATGGTGAGTCTAAATGAAAAAATTGCAACACAAACATCGTTCTCAAATTTTGAGTATTTTTCTGAAGCTCTCGTGCATCTCAAAAAATACTACTTCTTATGCCTATACTTCAAAGAGTGCTACCAAATGAGAAATTTGGAGAGGGGGTGGGCTGAACCTATTAATTTTCAATCCGTCCCTGATTACCGCTGATCCTAAACAGTAAACTTCTTATAACATAGTTGCAAACTATATTCAGTTGACGATGTAAGAATCGTCTATCGTGATATGCAAATTTCTTCACTTGTGAAAGGTGAGATTGAATTGAAAAAAAACATTTTTCCTGCACCACAGACTTCGTGACAATCAACACGAATATAAATTCAGGTTTGCTTTTAATTTATACCGAAGCTAGAACAATGGTATTTGAGACGTTAGCCGTTATCAGAACATTCTCATCGAAACGGTTCGAATAAACTGACTGTCACGGTGACAGTTTGTGATAAGTTACGACGGCCAAGGATGGGACATCTCTGCTCGTTAAATAAAAAATATCTTCGTTTCCGAGAAAATGGCTCGAGAGATATCATCGAATTTTTTATGGTACGAGTATAACTGTAGGACGTGAAATTTTTGGACGGAATTCTTCGTTGGTGACGGTTTTCAGTAATATTGATCGTGTTTGCCGGAGAACGTGAAGATTCCTTAAAAATCTGTGGAATTAATTTGATTGATTGCTTGTCGACTAACGATTTCGAAACTGAAAACATTCTTATCATTTGATGCTCGGGAATTTCAATTATTTTCTCATCTTTTTTCGTGCGTGTCTTTTCCTTCACTCAAAATTAATTTTGATTCACCAGTTTTTATCTATATTAATAATCAACCAATTTTCAAAAAATAAAATTTCAATTTTACTTTGCCACTAATTAAAGAAGAAAGTAATACAAATCATGAAATTATGAAACAACAAAAATTAATTGGCGCTCCGGGGCGACTTCATTGATTCCAGTGGCGCATTTGCTTTTTCAGCTGCAGGAAAACAAACCTGCAGCACCAAATCATCTGAAGATATTGAGCTGCCAATGTCCTCTCTTTCATAAAATAAAATGAAGGGTGTCTCCAGAAGTAATATAGCAACAGGAATTCCAGCGCAAAATCCCATATATTTTCTTATGGAGCTTAATTCTGCCAGACGTGCATTATGTGTAAACTGAGCCTTAGCCTTCAAATCCCACTTCAGACTACCTCTACTTCTCCACTTCAGATGTGGAGGTGGTCTGAAGTGGGCTTTGAAGGCTAAGGCTCAGTTTACACATAATGGACGTCTGGCAGAACGAGGCGCTGACCTTTGCCCCTTCCGTATGAAGTGGGCCTGAGGTCCAAAAAGGTCCATCCAGAATTAAGCTCCATAAGAAAATACATGGGATGTTGCGCTGGAATTCCTTTTGCTATATTACTTCCAGAGGCTCCAATAAATTCAAGACATCGCCAGAACACTACTTTCGTCAAACTTAAACCAGTCCGTTTCGCCTTTGGCCAATGCGTAATAATGACCAAATTCAACGCCAGAACCACAGTGAACAATGACTGCATGAAGATTATAATAGTGATCTGCTAGATTGAAGTGTTCATCTATTTCGAAACTTCGTAAGAGTTTGGTGCTTCCGTCAGAGGTTGAGTCATGTTTGAAGATCATCAGTGTTATTATTAGACTGTGTGGTGCCTTATCTATACTCGATTTCTTGTAATAGTCAGTTGGTTTGGCGCATGTTTGGCAATATAGTTGACCATTTGACCATCATCCGTTAAAGGTTCCATTTTCAGATGCTTGCACTATTAACTATTAACTATAGACTATTAACTAGTCCGTGCTTGCACGGACTAGTTAATAGTCTATATTAGGAAACGCTAGTTTCCTAATATAGAAAATCACATACGTTTTTGCTACCTTTCGATCATTTATTACAAAGTAAACAAGTGAGGATTTTTCCAGCAAAAGATGTACAAACACAAGACGTGATAGACTGTACGCAATCATTCAATACAGAGTGGTCAGGAGTATTGATTCTGCTATTTTTTGCTCACGTAGAGTATTCAACAAGCACCCCAACAATTCGTAGCAATCCTCTTGTTGTCCTAACGAGTATCTAGTGGACTTCGAAGACTCCAGGAAATCGGTTGGTGGAAAAGATGATACAGTCTTACGAAACTGCAACTGCATTAACAATTGTTTCATTTTGGTGAATACGTAAGAAACATTCTCGTTCTCGTTAAATCTTCGTTCTTGAAATTCTTTGTCATGAACTGTAGCAAGTGTTTCCTAAATTATTTAATCCAGTTTTCTTATCAACATTTTCAGGACAATTGTGTACTGATTCGTAAGGAAGAACATGTTTAACAAAATCTGTATCATAACTATTTCTCAAGCTGCAATCGATCATTCCAAGTGATGAAGGGTTTCGTAGAGGGATCGATTCGGCTCTTGCTTCATGAAGCTCTTCCACTGAAAGGTATCCAGAACCACGAGGACTGCAGCTCATATTTGGGAGGCAAGAATGACCTAAATCCATTGACCGCACTGAAAAAAAAGAAGGTGGATCAATCACTTGCGAATTAACCTTGATAGGAGACTGATGAATATACACATATATCTCGGCTTGTTTCGAAGAGATTTTAATTCCGTACTGAAATGAGGGCAATGCATGATCTCATCAAAATAATGTGAAGAAGGAATAATTCCAAGGACCGAAGCAGCATTACCACAGTTGAATAGCAATAGTAATTCTTCCTATCAAAAAAGAAGCAGAACGGCAATCTTTCATTGCTAGGATTGTTCTCCAAAAGGTGGCAGTTCAAAACTTTTTAATGCTCCGAAAATCCCGTTTTAAAATTTCCTGAAGTCCTTCAATATACATAGTATAAAAAATCGCTTACCGCTGTCTGTCCTGCTGTCTGTCCCTTTGGAACTACGCAACGTATTTTGAAGCGGGTTTTTTATTAGATAGTGAAAGGTTTATATGTATATAACAGAGAAACACTGATAATTTAGGGGGTTTTTAATGTGACGTAAATGAAAAGCTTTTTTGCACTTACATTGCAAACGCTGGCTGAACACTACGAGATAGATCAAAGAATGTACTATAGTATTATATACCTTGAAAAGGTCTACAAAAAAGTATGTGATGTTGTATGTCTGTCTCTTAAGGATAAATCACAATAATCATATCCTCGAGAAATGATGGCTTATTTGCGAAGCGATTTTAAGCAATACAGCATCAATCCTTTTTCAAATAAATACCTTAAATACATTGTGCATTCAATATAGATCAATTAAATTACAGGCATGTAATTCAAATGAATATTTTCGAAGATATTAGTTTGGAGTTAGGAGTGGGGGCTCATCGCTAGTCCTATTTACACTTGTGGCCACGATCTGTATGTTATTTTGTAGACAAGTGATATGTCATCCTTGTCTAAGTATAACTTGTTATTCTTCAAAATGATAAATTTACTAAAGACGGTATATTCTTAGGGACTTCAGTTTTTAGGATATTATTTCTCACGACCTGATGGAAATTATGTGACAAATTTTCTGATTGTTTACTGTTTTGTTTCTCAAGTTGACAAAATAACGGAATCGTGATTGTTCAGGTGACAGATGAGCCTGAAAATTCCGTGAATATATAAATAGATTTCGTCGATGTTGTAACCCAAAAATTACATTTTCTTTAATGTAAAAGAAATAAATTTGTGGTTGAGTTTGAAAACAATATCTGCTGATACTCCACCTTTTATTTGTGGGATGAAGTCGATTTATTATAACTATTTGATTATTTTGAACTTCATTTTCAATGTCCACTTGAAAATATATGTGACAAAAATATAATAGACAATTATCATAACGGCAAAAAAATTACTGCAATTGAAATATGTCCGAAAACAAATATTCCTATGGAGATATACGAGTATTTTGCTAGCTGACTTTCAATAAAATGATAAATTCATTAATATTCTTTGGCAGTCCCTCGCAAGAAATATAATAAAATAATGTTAATTTTTGGCGAAGGCGCTTTATTATTCGTTCCATGTTTCAAATACCATTTCATTGCAAAATTCAGATATCAGTTCCTTGTGCCTTCATTGGAATTCTATTCCAATGAATTGCTCAGTATATTATTCTTATACCGCCCAACATTTCTTCAACATTGAGTCAAACATAACTTTAACTCAATAAAACTGGTTTAACCAAAATTTTTGCTACGTTAATTTTCGTAACTTTCGAAACAGTAGTCCGACTACATTGTTTTTTCATCTTATGGAATAACTATTCAGTATTAGGTTACTCAACTTGGGGTTCTCATGATATAGGATAACCTCTTTTTCTTAAATAGCTGGAATATATTTTTCACGCTATTTTCGCTATACACCCACTATATTTTTTCCGTACTGAAATGATGAAAAAATAAAAGGTGAAACTGTAACCTCTGGCGTAGAATAAACCTAAAGCCAGCACTATTCCTAATAACCAGAAATACAATACTCGTCTTTTGTTTGCTTCACTTTTTTCGAAGTTTATTGTATTTTTTTAACTTTGAAGGATTTGATAACCTATAAATTGATGTATGTAATCGTTACTACGTGGTAGGATATTATCATGAAAAATGAGAATTTCAACTTCCTCTTCGGAAAATGTTCTTATTGGACGAAACTGCAGTAACGTTAGTTACAAATACAAGTGGTATAAAAATATAGGAAGTTCTAACTCTCATTTTTCAATTTGATAACCATTGAACTTTTTGAAACTAATTTTTGAAGAGATGTTTTATATTTGTATAAATGAACCTTTATTCATCATTTTCATTTTGACGAAATATTTTAACAAAGAATCTGATAAACAAAAGTAATATTTGTTGATGTGATGCATCTGTTATTGAAAACTGTTTTCGTTGAATTTTGAAATTTTGTACGTACAGTTTTCTGTTTTGTAAAATATTATAATTCAAAAATTGTGAATGGCGCATTCGCCAATAAATATACTTGAGGTTGCCAATTTTCTGTATTCAAAGCACTTTAGTTGAGGAGTATCATAAAATTGACAATAAAAACAGACAATGAGAATGTATTTATTGAAAACACGTTTCCCACACAAGATCAAAAGTGCTGTCTCTGACTGACTATATAAATCTAAATCCTACAACTGAATTAGAGATATTTAGATATACAATCCCTTCAATGATGATGGTCATCTGATGAAGGCAATCTGATGAATTATCACCCCGATTATATACTAATGACTACCTTGTGATGCACTGTTTGGAACCTTTGGTTTCAAACATTACTGGAGTTTTTCCCAACACCAAACCGTTATTTTAACACCTCGACACGTGTTTCGATCACCAACTAATCATCTTCAAGAGACAGATCAAACTAATCATACTTACGAAGTTATCCTTATTTATACCATATTTATAACTGTTCTGTGTACCTGCGTCTTAATTGTCTTAATTTAATTTCACATTATTGCCTTATCTTCTAGTCTTAAATTGAGTTTACAATGTGTCCTTATGTAATAGTCAGGTAAATCTAATAATTAAAATATCATAAGCTATATAAAATTAATTTCTTACCTACTATAGTATTAAATTAATGATGTGTCTTTATGTAATAGTCAGGTAAATTTAATAAATTAAATATTATTTCAACTATATGCTATATGGTATACTATTAGATATTGGTCCACCATCGTTATTCATAATATTATTATGTTTACTTGTTTCTACACTCTCACAGGCATCTAGATGCTTGTTGTTGTCAACTTCTCTAACTAATCTTAATGAACTGAAGTCTATGGAATGGTATAATAATTTGTTTGATGTTCCTAATATCTTATTTTGATAGATTTTTTTGTCTGTCCATAATATTTTGCATCGCGGTCCTTACATTCAATTTCTTAAATTCCAAACTTTTCCGAATTCTCGACTTTGTCTTTTGGACTTCCTAAAAGACTCAGAGTAGTGTATGACTTGTTTTAAAACACACCTTCATACCTAGTTCCTTGAAAATCTTTCCAAAGTTCTTCTTGTATTGGTGGTATGGAACTGAGATATATTTATTTTAGTTTTTGTCCTTTTTAAAAGTGCTGCCCACAGTGATGTGAACTGTCAGGAATATACCTGTACGTGCTTGTTTATTTTCTAAATACATCATATTCTAGCCCTCCATATTGACTCCTCATTACCAAAACGTCAAGAAATGGAAGTTGTCGTTTATATTCTAACTCATACGTGGATTTTAATATTGAAAATCTATTATTTGAAAAGGAAAAAGTCCTCAATATTCGACTTTTCTTTGGTTTCCATTTTGAATCTGCCTATCAACAGATTTGCCAGGTAGGAGGACAAATAGTTACCCATAGCCGTTCCCCCCTGTTTAATGACTACTTGATTATGATAACTAATATTCACTAGGTTTCTATCTGTAATTGTTGCGTAAAAAAGTAAACAAAGTTATGAACCTCTGACTCTGTTCAAATATTTCTTTCCACATTTTTCGAATTCTAAACTTTCCAAAGCATATGAAAACCATTTGATATGTACCTGTCAAAAAATTTCAACCATTTCTCACTTATTCTGTGGCCGTCATCAAAGACATGTCGGTATATGGAACCGAATATGTGAGATATGATTCTTTAAGCTAGTTATCACAGTCTGCTAAGTTTGACCAACGTATTCTCTACTGCAATTTCCACAGCTCATTTCGTGAGTTCCATCCTTTTTCTTTTGCGTCGTTATATCCGTTATAACAACGTTTTCTTGATCTTATCTTTCTCTAACGTCTGTGGACAATCTGTGTACAAAGTTGGATCACTGGCGGCGAGAATTTTTGAGAAAACAATAGCGAATCGGTTAAAACACCAGGATTTCTATGCATTTTCAATTCTAATAACTAAGCAACTGTAACTTATAGTACTTAAATGAATATGGCCAGCTGTAATAGTTATTTTAGTATTAAGTGCGTAAAATGAGTATTTTTTAATGTCACATGAAAATGTGCGATGAAAACACGAATTTTAACACGAAATACAAACAACATTTTTTGTACAACTGAAATATATTAAAAATAAATACTTCCAATACATCTTGACGTGGTTTTTTGTCCCGATAAGTTATCGCTTCTGAACGACTGTTGTCTTGAAAATATTCAATGTTTTCAGCAGAATCGCATTCAAAATGGCTTGAAAAACACGTTTATAAGAGCTACACAGGTCACTATTTCAGGAGAAGCTCTGTAGCTCTTCTGGTCAATGCAGGGGGCAGCATTACATCCATAAAATGTCACGATGACTGAAAATCTGCCTTCGTAGCTGAAGCATATATAGAAGAAAATATTAATAATAAAATTGAGATTTATAACAAAATATTGAATTATTCATCTTCTTCCAAACACATTAAAATATCAAACAAAATTGTGGAATCAACTCTTCAAAAAATATCTAACGTTTCTGATCAGCTGAACATCTTCGGGAATTTATGTTGGAAGCAATTGTTAAAACTTTACTATTAATTGAAAATTGACTCTGTTGAAATTAAATCCTTCGAAACGTAATATTTCATGTTTATTTTGTGAATTATTTTGTCAGTGAAGGAAAGTAAACATTTACGTATTAACAGAGATGCAGTTGCACAAGAAATATTATTTTGATAGTAGAAGTTGGAACAATATAAATAATTTCACCAACATGCTTAAAATGAAATTGACTGATTTGCCATTTCTGTATTTTGAGTCGAATATATGAAAATACAATTATAATGAACACGTGCTCAGGTGGCTGGTGAAAATAAAAATATTAAAAATATCATCTACAAAGTCTTATTGGGTATGTATTCCACAGAACTATGAATTATCTATTTTATTGTTTAGGATCCCTATGAATTGTTTGTAAGTATCATGTCTTATTGACTATGACACTTATAGCCGAAGTACATTAACAATCCTTTGTTTCACCTCATTATGAGCTATTCAAGTCCAATGAAAAATATTTTCGAATACATCATAAAGACGAAACTGTTTCGGAAAAGAAAATATTTATTTTACAACAATGAACCGTAGAAGTGATAAACATTGCTTGGTACAGTAAAATGGCCGACACAACGTGCCGTAGGAGGAGTCGCGAACTTATCTGATCCAAGATAATATCGATCTCTTTGCTGCCGCGAATCAACATTTGTATATCCGAGTCTGCGCCATATTGGGTAATAAATCGCGTATGACCGAGGTGGTGTAACGCAAAGTCTCTAGTGAAGATTAACCGATCGGCAGGAGAACAATGAGATTCTTTCGAAAAACGCCTTTGGTTTGAATAGACATGAAAAATACTCATTGAGAACTTCTCAGAAATCTAAAAAATATTGAATATCTTTCAAATACCTCGATTTTCATTATGAAGAGAAACTTGTATCGCTTCGCTTGTTAAACATCGTTCAAATTCCTTAGAATTATATCATTTGGAATTTCTTTTTGTGCGTAATCCCGAGTACAAATTCCTTTGTATCATCTTCCCACTATACTCAATGTTCTGTAATTCTGGCGAATTATTTTCTAGCATAATCATTGTGCCTCCCTAGGGAGAAACCTCTTCTTCTCAATTTTCTGAATAATCTTTTTCTTTTCACACCAGGTCTTTTTCAAATTTCAAGTTTCTTGAACTGAATAATAATTATTCTATAAAAAAATAAAAGATTACAGATATTTGAAACAGAAATAAACAGTTAAAACTGAATGGAAAATCGAGAATCTTGTAAGTGTATTAGAATTTGTCCAGAGCAAAATTTCATAGAAAAATACAACACACAAAAAGTGATAGATGCATACATCTAATATTCAATATTATACATATAGTATTGTGAAGAAAATATGTAGAAATTAATTTGACACAAAAATTAAATTTTTTGAAATTAATATTCAACTACAGAAACATATTACTAGTAACCCTTCAATTCCTGTATATTGTTTCTATAAAAACGATGAAAAATATAGGGGTAATACTATTTACACTACGTAGATAATAATACATATGATGAATTGATGTACTTTTATGTTAGTTCGGAAATGAAAGATTGGGTTCTCAAATGAACTACTGAAAAGTGAATTGGTAATACCGATTTAAGAAGGAATTAGTGAACCCTTTGGAGCGAAAGAAAAGTATTGAAAACATTGGCTCTTTCTTCAAATTAGCTCATCATAATAATTTTGATTGAGTATGAGAGGCCCAAACAAACGATGATGAGAATATTTTTCAATCTGTTTTGAGTTCAATTCGTTACTGATGACAAACTAATTTTTCATTGACATCAGGATTCGATAAATTCACAGTTTTCCAGTTCTTTGAAATATTGACTCTCAGAACTCATATAGGTATGTAATTATTTTGTCAACACCATTTTTGATTTCGTTAAATATTTATCATCATAATCAGTCAAATATGTTTCCTTCACCTAGGCTTGAAATTTGATGATTATTCTCTAATTTCTTAGCTTTTATTGTAGCTGGTGTTTCTGTCTGATTTGTGATCATCTTCATTACTTATCTTTTTTTCAAAAACTATACCTCACCTACCCATAAAGTTTGTGGAAATCAAATCGTGAGGTGTAGTTTTTGGAAATTACTATGGATCTTCATCAAGTAACGGCCGAATCAATCAGAAAATTCATCACTTATCGACAAATTCAAACAATTCATTCGAATCTCGCTTTACCTACTATTGATAACTTTCTGATTATCAACTGTGTTTTATGTTTCCTGATTACTATCTTCAACAATTGGTTGGACAGCAGATCTATGCACACAACTTCTTTTCAGTGCACATCTGTACGATAAAAAATTGAATAATATCCAAAAGTCAAAACCGTTGCTTAATCGATAGAGCATTAATATGCTTTCGCCTGAAATTAATAAATCATTTGTTCCCTTTGTTTCTACTCAATTTATCATGATGTCGATACACTGGGATAGACCCTTTTGATAAAACGTTTTTTTTTTGTTTCAGATATTGAAGTACTGTGATCATCTCCATGGAAAGTGGTACTTTTCTGAAGTCAGAGCAATCTTCTCCAGGCGATACCTGTTACAAAACAATGCCATCGAAATCTTCTTGGCTAGTAGAAGTGAGTATATTGAATGACAATTTGGACTTCAAAATCTATTTAAATTATACCTAAACAAAGAAGAACTCATTAGACAATCCTAAATAATGTGAGTTGATTGAGGTGATAAACACTATAGGAAAGCATGAAAAAAAGCTTTCTACTTCTCCATCAGTAAATACGAATGTGAGAAATTTAAAAAAAATAAACGATGAATGAAAATAACTATGGAAAAACTCGTTATGAAGATATGAAGAATATCAATACTCTTTAATATATGACATTGTTTATAGCCTTCTTATGAAATCTGTTTTAAGTCTACAACAAATTTTTGTAGTAGAAACGTTATGGAATTTTCGTGTAAATCAATTTCTATATGACAGTTCATATCTAAAAGACACATCTGTGTGCGTACAACATATATTTATACCTAGTTTGTATTGTAGTTATTTTAATCTTCCTTTCTTTGAAATTTTCCTATAGCCTAATGGTGAGGTAGTACTTTGAAAGAATGTAATTTTTCTATACATATACATCGATTCTACACGTTTTCATTCTATTTTGCCACATAAATTATTTCTAGGGAAATTCTAGGATAGAAAATAATAACTAACTCTTTGGAAATGTGTGTCAGAACAATAACACTAACAAATAATATTAATTACTTATCTCGTCAGTCCATGTGGAAAATATGGTTTATTCAAATTCAAGCCACAAACGGACATTATTTCGTCCTTTCCAGGAAGGTGGACAGGTCAGTGGGAGACATCTCCTTTATATCGGCAGGTGTAGGCCAAGACTCGCCGAACACACACCTCTTATTGACGATAACTCCGGACACTTGCATAGGGCATGCCTGACAGTTTCATCTTCCTGTTAACACATCCTGCATAGAGGTGTATCCACTAGCCCCATATTATGGCGGTGTTTCATTATTTGACAGCGGCCAGTCAGAAATCCTACTGTTACGCGTAGGTTTTTCCTGGTCGCCAGATATTTCTTCGGCGCCAGCTTCCCAGGGTGATCCTGGTAAGACTGCATTCTTTGATTCCATCTCTTCTCTTTAGTAATTGAGCATGGGTGTAACGGGGCTAGTTCCGCAATTGTCGAAGTCATCAGGCCGTAGGTGTCATTGAGTCCTAAAATTCTTAGTCCAGCCGCTTCCTTGGCTAAAGGGTCGGCGATATGATTACCTTCACTCCTGTCGTATTCTTTAACCTAGGATAATGTTATTATCTAACGAGGCTTTGGCTAAATCTTGATTGTACTCTAGTACTAGCCCTGGGGTAACACGTCGTCTATTCAAAGCTAATAGAGCTTGTCTACTATCAGTGCAGATTGTTATATTTTTGCCAGAAATTCGTTTCCTGGTTGTTTCTTTTGCGGCGATTGAGATATCAGCCAGTTCTGTTTGAACCACGCTGGTATTTTTTCCCATTCCCCACTTACTCCTTAGGCTTAGTGATCTGGATTACACTCCACATTCTGAGCCTTCTGAGACTCTGTGTTCTGTTTTATTTGTATTTTGTTGGGTGTATTAAATACAAACCTGAGTTCAATTGCATCACTGGCTGCCTGTAGCAAAGGTTGCGCAGCAAGCTCTTCTCGCCATAGGCTCAGCCTCAGTTGATCCGTTCCTACTACGAGGTTTACACCATCCTTGCGCAATCGGTCTTGGGACTTATGAATAGTCGTTGCAAATGCCAATCTAATTGGAAATTGCACACGCTCTGTGCTGTTTACTGAGTGAGAAGTGACACCAGTAGATGCCTGGTGGGAATAACTGATCTATAATTGGGGTTGGTGATAGGAAAGTAAAAAGTGTGCCACATCATAAAAAAATGAAAACAAAGGACAAGCAAAGTATGGCATTCTCGTCCGTGGGCGTGGATGCCGTACTTTTCACCCGTGGTGCGTTTACGATTTAGCGTTTTTCAGTTACATATTAAAAATTTAATTGTCGTCACGTATTTCAAGTTGTCATAAACAGTTTGAAAATCAATAAGTAATAGGTTACCGAGAGGAAAAGTAAGTTATGAGCATGCGCGTCACTGTTATTTAACCGGGAGAAAACGAGGCACAAATAAGTTTATCTTGCACGAACCACTTCTTCCATACCTTCCAAGTCTTTGGAAATCGCTGCAACCTTAAGGGCGTATTGTGTTTTTCGCCATCTTTTCAATGACATCTTTTCCAACGATCTTGTGTCCTGTACTAGTTTGTATGTATGATGTATGTATGCTATACTATTCTGGATATTATTTGGGTCATCCATAAAGTGTAAGCCTTCTGTAATCCACTGACTCATATTCTCATATGACGAATTGTCTCTATCCCTTTGTTGCATTGCTTGCAGTTAAGATTTTCGTTGTAAATCCAATGTAATCCATTGGAGTATAGTCCAGTGAGTAGCCCCGCTTTATTGAAGCTGTTGTTCAGCTCTCTTCCCTCCATGTGTATTCGTGGGTATGTTTTCCCAGTATTCTATCTGTTTCTTATAGACCTTCTTCCAATCTGGTTCCATACCGAAGACTTAGGTACTCCCACAACTGGTCAAGTGCCTAGATATGGAGCTCTTCTCTCCATGTGTGTTCTTGGGTATGTTTCCCAGTATTCTATCTGTTTGTCATAGACCTTATTCTAATCTGGTTGCATACCAAAGTCTATGGTACTCCCGCAGCTATTTAGGGGCCTAGATATGGAGCCGATGATCCATGTCTGGTACACCAATCAGTTTTTTTTGCCTGCAATCTCTGAGTGTATATATAATCGATCTATACTCTGACCACCAGTTTCTTCAGTTCATCACGTCATTTCCAGGCTACTCTGGATGTAACTTATGAGTGCAGCCTGCCTGCACCTGGGGTACTGACGCTAATTTCGTTGTGATTTCAGATCACAAATATCTTTTGGTTTATTTCTTTCTCATATGAATTTCCCAACTTTGGATCAGACATGTAGCCTATGATTTGAAGATACAGATTCTGATTGTTAATAACAGAAACAAAGGTTCTAAGTTTTTGTGATTAATATGGGATGCACTGAATTCATTTCATTCCAACAAACAAAGTAACCCAAACAATGATAGATGCCTAATCAAAGCATGTTCACCACTTACATTTGCATCTATTGGGTAGAATGATCAATCCCCCTTACGCTGGCCAATCAGATTCAACTGCAATTGGCTGGCGAAATTCATTCTTTTAGGTATATCGCTACAGTGTCGTAGTGGTCAGTTACGTTTTAATGCTTGTGGTATGTACATATACGGTATTTTAAAGTTTAAAATTTTTAAAATTTTGAAGAATTTCCTACACCCGGCCGCATGTTGAAAAGAAATCGGTCGTTTTTAGTGCGACTCTGTACATACAGCCTTGTCTGGGAGATCCCGTAGACAGAGTATAGTTAATGATCTTTTTAAAACGATGCATTAAAAAAGTGGGCAATGATATTAGTGCCTCTTTTCTTTCCACATGGTGTAATGACAACACATCCACCAGAACTGACACACTGTCTTTACCTATGAAAACAGTGAAATATGTCATTTATGTTGAAAGGGGAGAGCGATAAGACCGCTATCTAGTTTTAAATTTTGAAAAATTCTCGAAAGTTTTCGGGAAAAAATTTAATTGTTCAATTGCTTTACAGCATCCATCATGTTTGCATTTTCGGATCAAACCACCGTGAAGAAAGTCATCAAGGCGTTACCCAGGGTTGGCGTTGGCATTAAATACGGCATACCACAGACAAGAAGAGCCAGCATGATGTCTCCTAGGCAGCTTATGAGGAATTCCAACATGACACAGAAATGGCAACGCAGAGAGATATCGAATTTCGAGTATTTGATGTTCTTGAACACCATTGCCGGTAAGTGAAATTAACAGTCTTTAATACTAGTTGAAATGGGCATTCGACGAATTCTAATGTGACCTTGAAGAATTAATCATTCCAGTTCATATTCCCCTTCAAGGAAACCGTGGAACCGACATGAAAAATATGTAAATTGCAAGTTTATATTGAATGAACATTTTGGAATGAAATAAAATCAAATTTCCGATTTTGAATTTGAACTTCTTGCATCGTATGCACTTCATTCACTATCGTTGGACATATTTTTGCTTACTAATATTTTGAAACGTTTATAATTTTCAAAATTTTCGTGAGGAAATTTATAAAAGTTTTTTTTCTTTAAATTCTCGAAACAGTATCACCCAGACTCATTCACTAAACTTAGTTTCATCGCATACTTTCTTCAGAATTTGACACTTTACTCCTATGAATGACCAAATAAAAAACATGAAAAATAAAGTTCAAGCTATAAAAACGATATTTGATTATACAAAGGATGAGACACACAAACAGGCCCATCCTGCATTGAACGTTCAATACCAAAATATGATACTATCAGCGAAAAGATGTTCATATGATGACTTTATCTTAAATTCGGTAAATAAAGTTAGAGACAGTTGGAGACTTATCCATTTTGAAAAGAATGGAGATAGTTTCAAACATCGTGAAAGTAAGTTCACTGCGAATGACTTCAATATATATTTTGTTAACGTAGGTGTGACAATATCTGAGGATCTGTCACCCTCAAATTCCCGTTATATTCCTCTATCAATAACGGACAAACCAAATACACCATTTTTAACAATCTTATAAATCTAAAATACTCTTTTATATTCTTTATATTCTTTATTTTAATATTTTTACAATTATAGCTAAAGTTTTTGGTTGAAGAAATCCTTAATCAGGATAGCACGTTACAGGATAGGACCCCCGTTTCCCCTTGCTCGTACAAGTCTGTCGAAGACTTCTGAGGGTTGCTCGTAGGGGTGCGACCGGTTACCGGAGGAAACAAATCTATTCAGTCGTTAAGTGGCTCTGCTGATAAAAGTAGTAGATACATTAGATGTGTGAAACAGTTAGTGTTTACGGTTATGTGTACTATATATGTATGTATATATTTTGTTTGTTTGTTCTAACATCATCACATACAAGTATCTTGGATACTTCCGTGATGTTTTCAATGTTTTACTCATTATTATTCATGTTACACTGTTTTCTTTATGAACTATTTCCTTGAATAAACATTATTATATAGCTGTCCTATCAAGAGAAACACAAATAAACGGCGAAACAGTATAATATTCATTCTTGGGTAATAATGTATGTGTGTATATGAGACTTATCTCATTTGTATCTAAAAGATCAATAAATTAAAAAAATAAAATTATCACAATCTGCTCGCTGCCGTCTAGAAATACATCCCGAAGTGATGTATGTGTTTTTAATTTAGAGCCAGCCTTTCTTGACAACTGCAAATTTTCCGTGAGACGTTCCTCGTCGCTACCCACAAAAACGCAGCGTCGTTATTTACGCACCGTCAACGCTAAGAATTATTTCCTCTTTACTAGGAAAAGAAAAAGTCTTCGGAGTTTCGATTTCAGTTAATTGCTTGCGACCGGTATATTTTCGTACACCTTTAATCTATCGGAGCGGTGCTCGATTTATGAATTCAGATGTCATGTGAGGTATTCCGGTGTTTTGCGGTGTTTCTTTGTGGGTTGCGATTCGAATATTTCGGATTTTGAAGTCTGCGAAGTTCAACATTTCATGATTTATTTCTTGGCGAAAGCTTTGAAACATTCAGTAATGGTCCAGTACAGTGGTCTAGCAACATTTTTACGCTTATTGATATGCAAACGATAGAAAATTATAATGAATAATGCAAAACAAAAAGTAATGTTACGTTTTCCCTTGGGTTTAACAATACACAGGTCTGTAGAAAAACTTTTTAAAAAATTGTTTTGATTTCGTTAACTGATCTTTATGTAGTTTTTTGCGCTGATTTCAAAAATGGCATTTGTTTTTATCTATCACGTGAGGTTTGCCTGCAAAATAAGGATGAAATAATTGAAGAAGTATAAAAAAACGAGGAATTGTGGATTTATTTTTATCATTTTAACATGAAGTAAAAGCAAAAAAAACAATGCTACATAGCTAAACTAAGCATAATAGTGATACACAAGTGTTTGCAAAGTGATTATAAGTTTTTGTAAAAACGATTTCTTTTTTCGTCAAAGCTTCTTTTGGTACTTTTTCAGCTGTGTTCTAGTGAATTTTCCCTTTTTAACATCCAATAGTTGTCTGCCATCTTGTTAACATTCAACCGACCTAAGTATCTGCGTTCCATTTCGTTTATGTCTTGATGGAACCGTTCTCCTTGTTCCTCACTTACAACCCCTGGATTTTGGGGAAAGTAGTCCAGATGTGAGTGAAGGAAATGGACTTTGACACTCATGTTGCAGCCCAACATTTTGTAGTTTTGTATCAATTCAGCAACCAAAGTTTTGTAGTTTTGTTTTCAAGAAAGCCTGTTTCAACAAGTTAAAATGAATTCCTGGCATTGTTTTCTTTCATTTTCATTTTAGTGACAAAGCTCAAAAGTTTTCTTATGTCAGGCCCAACGAAGACTCCTTCTTTTAGTTTAGCATCGGATAGACCAGGAATTTGTTCAGAAAGATATTTGAAATCTCCTTCTTTGTCTAATGCTTTTACAAACTTTTTCATTAGCCCCAATTTGATATGGAGTGGTGGAAATTAGTTTTTTAGGATCCACAAAACTTTTTTTTCAACATTTTTAACTCCAGGAATAAGACCCTTTCTTATTGTCCACACCTGCTTGAGACATAGTGTTGTTTCCTGTCACGGCTATAGTAACATTAAAATAACTTTCAAGTCTCCACAAATGGCCTACTTATGATCAGAGAAGCTGAGCTTATTAAGAACAAATTCAAGATTTTCGTAGCATTCTTTCAAATGAACTGAGTGTCCAAGAGGCACAGAAGCATATTGGTTCCCATTGTGAAGAAGTACAGCTTTCAAACTTTTTTTTGGTGAATCGATGAAAAGTCTCCATTTCTCTGGTTCATACGTTATGTTCAACATTTCCATGACGCCGGGTGCATTGTTACAGAAAACTAGGTTACCCTGTTGTGTAAAAAAAGGGACAAATTCCCTTTCTCTAAATCGGTTACATAAAAATGAAACATATGTCTTTCTTTAAGTCTAGACAGGCTGACACATACATGCCTTGTTCCAGTAGGAACTGGATTTTCCCAGTTTAGATTCGTTTTGTTATTGAAATAAATAGATAAAAACCGTATATTTCCTTAGATATACACTCACATTGTGTAGTAACTTGTTCATCATAAAAGCTCTATAATTCAGACTCAATTTACCGCTTATATAGGCTTTATAATACAGAAACATCAAACCCATACCGAACCTAAAAACTCATTTAATAAGAAAATTTCAGGTGAAATTTATGCCAGAGTGTTCCAATAATTGATAATCTATTGCGGTGCTTGTGAGGCTAACAGCATATGCAGGAATAACTTCAGTAAATAATCCTACACTGACACCTTTCGAATATAATCCAACGCCCTTCGTGGTATTATCCAGGGGAGTAGTTGTTTTCTGATAGGTGTCAGTCCATTAAAATATAGTGTAGGGAGTTGAGACTGGCCTAAACGAATTGTTCTTTTAGATGAATTCAAATTTTTTGATCAATTTCTTTCGATAGCAGCAAATCGCTGGACACGCAAAAAACTTTTAACTTTTATGACTCTAATCAACAAACTATTCATGCTAAACAGCTGAAACTGTGAAAATATGTTCGATACGAGTGTACCAACATAAAAAAACGCTAACCGAATGTACGTATTCCGCGAAATTTGAATATTCACCTCATGTTTTGAGTAAACCTCGTATAATATATAGGTATTTATTTTTTAAATTGATTCGGCTGCCATTTCTTTCAGTTATCATGAAGGAGATTGGAAATATGATACAGTTACTCCTGGAGAATATTTCTCCTGAACTCTGTGCATCCCTCATGCTCGTAGGATCACTGTGGCGTAACGACAAAAAAAAGACAAGGGGAAAAGTAATCCTCCGTCTGCCACGGCTTAACAAGACCGAAACGACGCCTAATTCATGTTGACGTCCTCCATCCGCCGTTACGCCGAACCCCTTGCGCCGAGGCGCTCTCTCTTCCTCGAAATAGCAATGACATTATTCAGAGTAATGGCATAATTAATTAGGTTTTAATTGGATTCTTCCACCCACCTTCGTAGCTGAGGGTCAATTCGAGGTGAAGCGTGGTGGGGGATTGTGTTCGTTAATAAGCTTCCCGCTGATCTGATGTTGGAAAGTGCATTAATCGAAAAATGTTTGTCTGCTTGTCAAAACAGTAAAAATCATCGGTTTTATTATTTATTACTCGCAATTAAACGGTTTCGATTTATTTATTCTTATGAAATATCACTCCCGGGAAAATACTTTGAAATTGAAATTTTAAATATCGGTTTCAACAAAACAATCGGTCCAAAAATTTCAAACTATTCAAAATGATAATCAAGTGAAAGGAAACAATGTCATTGTCCTTCGATAAAAAAGAATCAAAGTTGAAATATCTTGGTCTAGTTCTGGATCAGCATATGAGATGGGAAGAACATACATATATCACAGTAGAATAATACAACCAGTAAGCCGGGGACCTTCAACCGCTCTTAGGATGAGATTCTCATCCAACGCGTTCAGTGCTGTAGTATCAAAGGATTCGACGGTACCACGGACATCGGATTACTTATAATAAACGGTCGGAAATTGATATTGTGTTTAGTTTATTCGGTGTTGTTATTATTGTTTTTAATTTTTGTAGTTGGTTATAAGTAATTTACCACAAAATATTCTATAATAACCTCAAATTTGGTTTTTATATGACGGCACGCCTATGGTAAAAGAACGAAATTGGCTCCACACTTCGTTTTGAGAGAACTTTCTGAATTTATGAATGAAAGTAGTGGAGTGGACTTACTGGTTGATTTTCACTATGCCTATATTTTACAAAGCGACTCCGCCAGCTCACTCAAAAAATGTATAATTTGAGATAAATCTCAACCATAAAATTCTAATGACGGTATCCAGAACATAGGATGTATTTATATTTATCACTGTCTTATATGTCAATATTCTTTGAACA
The DNA here is from genome assembly GCF_000500325.1 of Leptinotarsa decemlineata. NCBI lineage: Eukaryota > Metazoa > Arthropoda > Insecta > Coleoptera > Chrysomelidae > Leptinotarsa > Leptinotarsa decemlineata. Next base: position 229,868 of record NW_019289825.1, read on the forward strand.
ATAATAATAATAATTTATCAAATCCTTCATGATCACAAGTTGATATAGGATACGTCGACATTATACATACATAAAATCTTTACAAAACATACAAAACACAAGGAAAAAAAAGTATATTAAATATTTATACAATACAGTCTCATCGACTTAGATATTCAGCGACATTGTGAAAAGAACCGTTGATTAGGAATTTTTTCAGGGTTTCTTTGAAATTCATTTCTTTATTATCCCTTTTTATGTAATCGGGAAGATTATTAAAAAGCTTTGCTCCTACGTAGGATATACTGTTCCATATAAATTAGTTGAATGTTTTTCCAACCTAATGATATACAAGATTCCCTAGCATCTAATTTGTAAATCAAAAGCAATACTCTCTTTTGACCAACAAAAATGTTATTAATAGATGTGGAGCAACCCCATACAGCGATATTGTATGAGATGTGAGAATAAATTGCGGCATAATAAACACTCAAAAGCTGATCAGTACTGAGTGTGGATGAAAGTTGCCGTATAACATAATAACCACAGTTCACTTTCTTTCTGACCTGACTCACAGCTGACTATCAACATAGGTACCAAGGTATTTAGTATTGTCTGACGAAATCACATAACGGCTACTTACTCTGACTCGAAAATCGGTAATTTTCCTGGTAGTTCTAGAGTAAAACTGCACTAAAACAAGGAGTTTTTGCGGCACCAATCTGTAAATGCGATAGACAGCTCATTGAGTTTAACTTGGAGTTCCTCGGGGCTTTCAGCATCTGCAGCAAGTGTTGTCTGCATATAAAATTAATCGGTTTGTATTCACATGTTTTGGCATATCATTGATGAAAAGTAGGAACATCAGAGGTCCCAAAATGGATCCCTGAGGTACTCCATATTCATTAGTGTATGATTGTGATTGGCATTCATCATATTTCACGCACATCTTTCTGAGAGTCAAATATGACTCCGGCCATGAAAGTACATTTCCTCTGAATCCTAGTGAGAATAACTTACTTAGGATTGAATAATATAGCTCTTAAAAGAGAAACATTTATTCGCGATCTGGGAGTTAAATTTGATAGCGAAATTGATTTTAATCTTCAAGTATCGGAAATTGTGGCAAAAAGTCTCAAAATGCTAGGTTTTATGTTGAGGATTTCTACTGACCGTCTGGTATCTGTTCCAACGAAAACACCGTCTTTCAACTTTGCCTTTGAGAGGCCTGGAAACTTTGATGTGAGGTATTCGAAGCAATTTCCATCTCTTAGAAGTGTATTTTCCAATTGCTTCATCCCAGCTTTATGTGAAGCGGTGATGGAAGAACCTTATGAGGAGGCACCAAAGTTTTATGTAGGATGTTCTTGTCGCTAACGTTAAGCTCCTTCGAAGGACAACACTCTTTGGCTCAGAGATTTGTTAGGTCTCTAATACTCCACATACACAAAAAGCAAGGGAATTTGGTAAACTCAGATTGTTGTCCGAGCAACATCCCCAAGATTTTTGAATATCCGCACATTTGCCAACCATGGTATTTATATTATAATTTGCGAAAATTCAATTTCGGGTTCTTGTAGGTTTCCTCAAGGTGTACGGAATGACCGAAAGGAATGGAGGCATAGAAACCGCCATTGTGAAGCAGAACTGCTTTGAGGTTTTTTTTAAAGCATCTATGAAAATACGCCTCAGTGCTAGGTCATATGAGACAAATATATCCATAAATCAATATAACCAGCTCGTCCTTTTGGGCACAGGGCGTTCTTTATTTAGAGAGTAATGATAGTTACGGTCTGTATACTTCTGAAAACAGTAATAAAAATAAAATTGTCCCTTTTTTTGTGACTTCAAGTTGGCCCAAAAAATGTTCATAATACAAATTAGCGTATTTCAAAATAACCTGACGTTTTGAAATTTTGTGGGTATTTTCAGAACACCTGAATACATAGAAATCAGTTGAAAACATCCAGACAACTGTTTTGTTGCAGATAACTTATTCAACTATCACTCTCTTTTGCAAAGGAGGGTGCCTGAAAGACCACTCACTATACAAATTAATCGGCTTCGTCAAGAAGCTGGTGTGTTTCTTCCCGTCGTTTTGACTTATTGAAAGTGGTACATTTGATTTTGAATCAATACATTGAATTATTTCCAAAACTAAAATAAAAATGTAACTGTGTATGATGTTAACCTCATTTTAAAGAACTGTGATCATAAATATGTTTTTTTACAGGACGGACTTATAACGACCTCAACCAATACCCCGTTTTTCCGTGGGTACTCACGAACTATGATTCCAAAGACTTAGATTTGAGTCAGCCAAGTAATTACAGAGACCTATCGAAGCCAATAGGAGCCCTCAACCCAAGCAGGAGGGCATATTTCGAGGAAAGGTATTCCACGTGGGAACACGAGAGTATTCCGCCATTCCATTTTGGGACGCACTATTCAACTTCAGCTTTTGTATTCAATTGGCTGATCAGGCTGGTATGTGGATTTATGTTCCCTAAGTTGAATTTATATACTTATTCTTCTATATTCAGTGGTTTCAATATTTGGGGATCAAACTTATTTAAAAAATTAAGCCAATTTTGTATTGGGTACTTTTGGTCTTCGTTCATTCATTTCAAATTTGAGATACGACAAAAAGCTATCTACTCATAAACTGTACAAGAAAGACATTTGGTGTCCAGTAAAGAAGGAAAATTTTCGGATCATTGATATAAGTATATCAATACAACTTTTCAAGTCATTTCTGAATACTTGAATACCAAACAAAAGGCCACGGACCCAGATACGTTTCCTACGGAACACCCGAACTGCTTGCAAATTGTAGTACAGATCTGTATCCATTCATGTTCACAATTTGACAACGTTTAAATAGAAGTATGAAGTATCCCAAACTATTACTCTCCAAATCGACCTCACTAAGTTTGGATATGAATAGGTTGTAATAAATTTTATCAAATATTTACTGAAGTCGACTAGACAACTTGCCCACTGTAATATTTTATAGTGAAAACAACGGCTATTTCCATGGTGTCACAAGTAAGATTGGAGCTCTTAGGTATGAACTAGAATCTCGAAAACATCGATTTATATTTTATGAGTTATGAAAAACATCCAGTCTCTCCAAAATATGCCGTGGAGTTCCTCAAGGATCTGTTCTAGGTCCTATCTTATTTCTCCTATATGTGAATGATCTTCCTAACATCAATATTGATGGTAAAATTACACTATTTGCAGATGACACCACTTTATTGTGGCGTGGAAAGGATTTGGTTTCCTTGAAAAGTACCATTAAAACTATTACTTGACGTTGAAAGTCTGTATACATACCATGTTATTTTGTGTAATAATATTGTTTTCATATGCTTTGTCAATAAGATTTTTTTCTTAGACAATAAAGTACAGTGATTGATTGATTGATTAAGTATGCTCATCTGTTCAGCTGAAAACCAACTTTTATAATTTTACAGGAGCCTTTTACCACGATGTTTTTGTCTCTCCAAGGAGGAAAATTCGACTACCCAAACAGACTCTTTTCATCTCTCTCGTTATCATGGAAAAACTGCCAGCGAGATACATCCGACGTTAAAGAACTCATCCCGGAGTTCTACTTCCTACCAGAAATGTTCATGAACTCCAACAGGTATCGGCTAGGTTTGAACGAAGACGGAAAACCAATTGGTGACGTGGAATTACCACCGTGGGCTAGTTCACCCGAAGAATTCGTTCGGATAAACAGAATGGCTTTGGAGTCCGAATTCGTATCTTGTCAACTGCACCAGTGGATAGACTTGATATTCGGTTACAAGCAAAGAGGGCCGGAAGCAATCAGAGCCACGAATTGTTTTTATTACTTGACTTATGAGGGAAACGTCGACCTAGAATCAGTGCAGGACAAGGTCATGAAGGAAGCAATAGAGAATCAAATCAAGAATTTCGGCCAAACTCCTTCGCAGTTGCTCATGGAGCCGCATCCGCCTAGGAGCTCTGCAATGCATTTGGTGAGTGGATTTTAATCCAAAAACCATTCGTTTATATTAACGGGTTTTTCTTTTCAGTCTCCGATGATGTTCTCCAGCATTCCAGATGATGTGTGCATGACAATGAAGTTTTTGTCGAACAGCCCCATCGTCCATATATCGGCTAATACTTACCCCCAACTGCCGAATCCTTCCGTAGTGACAGTTACCATGCACCAACAGTTTGCAGTTAATAAATGGAATTCAGCATATGCAGCTGTAGCTCAGTCGCCAAGTTATGCTGACACTCCACAGAATCAAGCTGCCAATCTACCGCTGTCCATGGATACGGTTCTGTGTAAGTGTTTCTACGTTTTATTTTTTGTTATAACTGACCAGTGTCATTCGTCAGGCGAATTTTGAAACAGCTTTCAAAAGGCGTCTGATCCTGATGAAGTGCCCGTCATCGTACTTAAAAAATGCGCCAATGAACTCGAGTACCAGTATTTTGCAGACTTTTCAACATGTCTTATAAGGAAGGGGTTTTTCTTTCTTGTTGGAAGATTGCTCGCGTTCAACCTATTCCCAAAAACGTTAAGAAAAATCTTCCAAATAACTATAGACCAGTCGCTTTCTTATCAGTGATATCAAAAATCATGGAGAAAGCCGTAAACTACCGTATCCTTGAATGTTTGGAAGGCTTCAACATCTTAAGCGATCATCAATATGTCTCTCGGAAACAAAGATCAACAGGCAACCTTGTGCCGCTTGATATTTGGGTACCAAAAGTGAAATATCAAATTCAACATTTTCGTAGGTCATTGATATATAATAGAAAAAGGGTTGAAGATAATATTGATCCCTGAAAAACGCGCATTGAATGGTTTAGTGGTCATTTGTAAGGAACAATCTTTGATTCATGTCCACCAATAAGGATGACAGTGTTTCATGCAGGTGAAATTTTCACCTCTCATTTAGTATATTGTGTACGAATCCTATGAATGATATCTGATTCAATTCCATAACGAATATTTGGAATTTAAACTGAGCAGAGAATGGTGTTTTTTGTATAATTCAGTGTTCATGTAAAAGTATTTGTTTCGAAAGAATGTTTCTTTCGTGTAATTCAATATTTATGTGAAAGTGGCTGTTTCTGGAGGGCTGTTTCTGGAGGGCTGTTTCTTCCAGTTTGCGTCTGAAAATTACTTCTTTGCATGATCTACATAATTGATATTTTGAAATTAATTGCTTTCTTTCTTTCTTTGGAAGTTTCCCTTTCAATTATCTACATCATTATTGACTTTTTTTTCAATGAAAACATTGACCATAAAAAAACCACTTATTTTATTCATAAGTAGTTGTAGGCTTATTCCGATTAGCAATTCCTACAGATCAAAATTTGTGCAAGCTAAGAATTGATTACGTCCTATTCCAAATCTACTCCTATTTAGGAAAATGTGTTGAAACACTTCTCACAACAAACAAAATAAAAACCCTCAGGCACGCTCTAGTATCTAAGTTTGATTAGTAAACCATCATACTGAACGCCATGAAGTAACTCGTATTTCATAATCGCATTAATCCAAAGATCATTGATAAATGTTGTATGTTATGAGATCAACTTGTTACCGTTGCTTGCACTGGTGGTCGCTTAAGATGCTGGGGCATTTGAAACTACAAATATGGCTAAATGTCAATCTACTTAACCTCAATGTCTCGAAATCAAAATTCATAGCATTTTCTCTACAAAGTAACCAACAACCCGATATGCAAATGATTCACATTCATAAACCTACTTGCTCAAAAACATCATGTAGCTGCCCAAGTATTGAAAAGGTTAAGAATACTAAATATCTTGGACTGGTCTTGGACTAGCACATGAGATGGGATGAACACGTTTCTCATAAGATCAAAAGACTCAGGCAATTAACATATAAAATGTATAATCTAAGATGTATATTAACAAAACAAAACTCATTAATAATATATAATTCACTGATTGAATCAGTCATTAGATAATGTAACACAGTATAGGAGGGAGCATTCGAGAATGTATTGCATAATATTCAAATCATTCAAAATTCTTTGATTAAAATAATTTTTAAAAAATCTAGACGTTTCGATACAAAACAGTTGTATACCGAAACCAAATTACTTGACGTTGAAAGTCTGTATACATACCATGGTCTCGTTTGGATATTTTCTAATAAATCAAACTATTGCCCGGCAAGATCAAAAGATACTAGATACGCAAAAAATTTATCACTACCTCGATTCAAGAAATGCCATACACAAAGAACAATATATTATTTAGCACCAAAATTGTATAATATACTGCCAGAAGAAACAATGGAAATTTCAAACTTCAAAATTTATAGAGCAAATATAAAAAAATTTATCATTACAAATGATTATGAGTCTACTGAAAAACGCATCACTATAAGAAATGGTATGTAAAAATAACATAAAATAACCTAATATTCAGAACACAACAATTCATTTCACCAACTTTCACTGCTTTTCATTTCTCTATCGTTTTTTCCTTCTTTTCAATTAGCAGTTGATTTTTAGTGTTTCTTTCTGTTATTACATATTTAATGAAATAATTTTCATGTCGTATAGTACCAATTATTATGGAAAGTATTCCGTGAAAAGGAAAATGGAAAGCACAACACAAGCCTTAAGCGCTTAGTTTGCAAACCATTTTTCTTCGAATGGCTGAAATGATCCGACTATTGAAAATGTATTTTCTTTTTTTTTAACCGAAATAAACTGAAACTGAATTAGAGTTTAGATTTGATGGGATATTTTAAATTTTGCTATTGAACGGATCATAGGAAATTATCATATCAACAGTTTGGATTATGGAAATTAGTTGGGGATTCGAAATCGACACAAATTTTAACACATCCAGTGTTGTCTTTCTCCTTTGAGAGGTTACAGAAATACTAGCAACTTATATTATATTCAGATATATTATATTCAGAAGGTGAAAAAAGTACATACTTTCGGGTATAATGAATGTAGATTAGAAACTTTCTAGGATCGTGCATTACACCGTCCATAATTGTTAACTTAGTGTTAGTATGAGTTGCACCGGTGCAACTGGTTCAGTTAGTTGTAGGAATTTACTTTAATGGAAAACATCATATTTTTGTTGAGTTTTTACCACTAGTTTGATTATTATTATATATATTCGACATGCTTTCTTACAGCTATAACTAACAACAGTAGCACTCAGAATCAGATGCAGAGACGCCATCTAGGGGACAACTTCAGCCAGAATCTAAAGATCCGTTCGAACTGTTTCGTGACCACAGTCGACAGCAAATTCCTCATTGCTTGCGGCTTTTGGGATAACAGCTTCCGGGTCTTCTCCACCGACACAGCCAAGATTGTTCAGATCATCTTCGGCCACTACGGAGTTGTCACTTGTCTATCCAGGTCCGAATGTAATATAACTTCGGATTGCTACATCGCCTCTGGATCTGCAGACTGTACGGTTTTGTTGTGGCATTGGAACGCTAGAACGCAAACTATTGTGGGAGAAGGAGAAGTACCGACGCCTAGAGCCACTCTCACCGGACATGAACAACCAGTGTCTAGTGTTGTGATTTCTGCTGAGCTGGGTTTAGTAGTTTCTGGATCATACCGTGAGTTTGACTGACCACTATTTTTGAAAGTATTATTATGATGTTTTGACAATCATACCATAGCATTGTTGTATCTATGTCACAAAACGCAAATCCTTTTGAAATATAGCTAATACACTTACTCATGTGATCATGCTCATTTGTAACAGTGAATTATTAATATCATCATCAGCCAGTCACATTTACAGCTGATAGTGAGTAGTGTACGAATGTTTTTTTGATTTGCTATTAACAGGAATTTCAATAAAATAATTGAATTTCACAAACTACACCTAAACGATTTGATCTCCACAAACTTTATAGAAAAAATATATCACAACATGTTAGGTTTTTCAAGCTAATGTTTAGCAAAACATGTTGTGATATATTTTTTCAATAAAGTTTGTGGAGATCAAATAGTTTAGGTGTAGTTTGTGAAATTACTATGGATCTTCATCAAGTAACGGCCGAATCAATCAGAAAAAAAAAGAAAAAATAATTGAATATTTATGTTTTGATGATGGTGGAATTCATATTGAAACATTGAAAATATGTAGCTAAGATTCTTACATGATAGGTTATTTCCGGACGGTCACAGAGGTTCAATAATTTTTAAAACCAATAAAGAAGAAGTAGCATTGATTTTAGCTGGAAACTTTAATGTAAATTTTGCAAAAGATGAATCAATGCCGTTAATTACGTTCCTCCAAGAAGAATTTCAATTGCAAATTAACAACAACCTACTACCAGACATGAAACAACAATAGGTGCTATATTTGTTACATATCTTGGTGATGTTATGACCAATAGTTTTGTAACACACTTCAGTTATCATCGACCAATTGTCATTGGCCTATAATTGGACCATAATTGAGTTACCACAATTTGAAATAAATGTTTTAATTTTTATATTTGATGAAAATGAGTGTTTATTAAATAAACAATCATAATTTTCTTGAAAAAAATCCTAATATTTTATTTTTACATTATGCCATATGAGTTCCTGTCTTAATATGTCCTTCTGTACATGTTTCTTGTACCTAGAAAATAATTTTGCCAGGCGTCCCGGGACAGCTTACAATTTTTTTTTCAATACACCCAATACTTGGTGCTCATATCTTACTTAAAAGAGTACATTCGGTAAGCAACCATAAACATAAACTATTATCAATTATTATAAAACAACATATAAAAAAGTGATGTGAATGGTTTCAGAACACTCATTTTTTGGAGAGAATATTTTTTAAGGAGAGATTATTTTTTTTTTTGGAAATGAAGTTTTCAAGGAAATGGTCACAGATATGAACCAATTTTTGAAAAACTTCTATGCTGCTCCTTTCAATAACCATGTATAAAACAGACCGTGAACCCTTATGGATAAAATTCTATGAAAATTTAAAGAATACACATGGCATGAAATTTAAAGTTGAAGATTATGATTCTGAAATTACCAATAATATAAAATCAATCAATTATGAAAAGTGAGTACATCAAACAGTAAATGGATATGAAGCATGGGGTTGCGTGGATGAATTTATTCATAAACTGATCTTTACTCATTACTTTCAGAAACTTGATAAAAAAATTATGTTATCAACAATTCCCGAAGTAATTGAGGCATTTATTATTTTTTTATCGAAGTATGCGCTGGTCAGGCCCTATCCCCCGAAGCATTATCAACGAACGACCACTCCCCACACCGTGGGGTAAGTGATCATTGGGTCCTAGAATCATATGCCCTGAGTAAGCGCAGTAACCCGGTATGATTTTAAGGTTCGAGAGTAGAGAGGGCATCATTCCACCAAGGACTCCAATAATTAGAACAACCATCTTGACAGAGTGGTCTGGATAGAGTCTGCAGAGTTCGAAGAGAAAATCTCGATATTTTATCCGTTTTTCCTCCTCTTCTCAGACGATATTCGTCTCGCCAGGAGCTGGAAACTCTACGACAAATATCGTCTTACTCTGGTGGTCGAGAAGGACTACATCAGTCTTATTAGCTTGTATGGGCCCGAGAGTGGGGAACGAATAGTTCCAATAAATTCGGCACTTCTCGTTCCCCACTACGGATTCAATATCATCCGGAGCGTAGGGCAACACCGGCGTCTCGTCAATACCGTAAAAGTACCGTAGATGGTAATATAGCACTCTCAGGGGCGCGTTATGTCGATGGATTTAGGCCGAGACCGCATATGCAAGTGCATTAGGGTCTCGGGCGCCTCGCGGCAGACCCTGCACCTTGTGTCAGGAACCACTATACTCATCACGCGACTGCGGTAGACTAAGGTGTTGAATACACCATTGTGGCAAGCTATAATGAACCCCTCAGTTTGTGACTTCAGCCCACTCTACTTGTGGAAAGCGAAAGTCAGGCGCTTTGATAAGCCAAGGTCTCCAATGTTATTGAAGAAGACCCCATGCATTGGCTTATCCTTGTGTTTCCGCAGAAGTGAGGTGATCTCTGCGGCTTTTATATGAGCTTTTTGCTGAACGGGTTCCAACTCATTGACAGAGTTGTGGTCATCTCGTTCAGTTTCGAAAACTAAACTGACTTCATCAGCTGCTGGGGCAGCTGCTCTAAAGAGAAATGCTCCAATTCCTGCTGTCTCATGGTCACGGACTATGCAGAGGGGATCCGAACTCCTGACGACTTTACAGGCTATATCCAGTACCATTCTGTCATGTAGACACTCCAAACTCGAAAGTCCACGACCTCCCTGTTGTCGGGGGAAGTACAACCGTGAAACGGACGATTTGGGATGCAAACTCCTATGGAGATGCATAATTTTTCGGGTCTTTACGTTGAGTTAATATAGCTCCTACCGAGTCAACTTCATCACTCCAAACGAGTAGAGTAAGATTGGAACGGCAAGCGTATTTGTTGCAGCAATTTTGTTCTTCCCCAACAGTTCGAGGAAGAACAAATAATAATAAGTAGGTACGATTTATAGGGATTTGATGACTAGAGCAACTTTTTCTCCTAATGCATAATTTTTTTCTTCTTCACAGGCAACAAGTACCAATGAACATACAAAACTTTTAGGAATTTTTGCAGATCCCTCTCTGAATTGGAAGTTTCACACCGAAAAACTTTCAAGCTCCATTTTTCTTCTGAGACAACCGAAAAATATTATAAGTTCTGACACACTAATGAATATCTACTATGCTTTTTTCACTCTCATATTTCTATTGGGTAATTATTGCTAATGTTGCCTTCAAAGACCATTATAAACCTTTATTCCAGAAATTCAAAGTCATGACACTACCTGCTCTTAGTATTTAGACTTCAAAAAAAGCGATTCGAATTATTGCTTATATTGCCTTCAGAGACCATTGTAAACTTTTGTTCCAGAAATTCAAAGTCATGACACTACCTGCTCTTTATATTTTCCACCAAGTACTAGAAATCCATAGTAGAAAAAATAAACTAAGTATGAATTCAAACTTTCATGAATATAACACCCGCGGTGCTGGTCATCTCAGACCACAGAGATTTAGATTAAATAAATCTGCTAATAATTCTCTAGATGTTGCTCTCTACAATAAATTACCATCCAGTCGGAAGATTCTAGATATGATTTGCTTCAAAAAAAAATTAAAAGATTTCTTTCAGAAAATGTGTTCTATTCAATTCGTGAGTATATTGACACACCTGTCAGCGATACGTGTAGTTGAAGTAACACTTGAAATAGTAGGAGTACTAGCTATGTGTATATGTACATATTATTTTTGGACCTGCTACAAAATATACATTGTATTTACGTAGCTAATAAAGTTATCTATCTATCTATCTATCTATCTATTCATATTTTGAATAAATTTCCAGGAGGACCTGTCTTGGTACATACAACATTTGGTGACTTGCTTCGATCATTGGAGCCACCTTATTCGTTCATTTCACCAGAAAACATAGCAATGTCAAGAGAAGGAGTAATCGTTGTGAATTATGAGAAGGGTAATATATCAGCATTCACAATAAATGGAAAACGACTCCGGTACGAGTCTCACAATGATAACTTACAGGTGAGTGTAGTAAAAAACGTTTAGATTTTCAAGTTTGAAGATTTTTTCAAATTTACAATACCCGATACTTCAATTATGGTAATTAATTTTTTTCAAGAAGGGTTAGTTGAGTAACAGGATCAATTTTTCTTAAAAAAAACAATTGTTTTCTTTCTAGTATTTCGAATTTAATTAAAATCTTCTTCAGGGCTCTAAAAGAACTTTTTTCGTGTTGAAAATATAACTATTTAAAAAAATGCAGACATAAAAGATACATAATAAAGTGAAAAACACTAAAATAATAAAAATTACTAGATGAAATAACTACACTACATAAAAACATGGAACATGTCTGATATTAGATGTATGATTTTCTTGAAATAGACACATTTTCAATACTAAGGAAGACATTGTTAAAAAAAATCGATCCTGTTACCTAACTAATCCTTCTTGAGGAAACTTATTAGATCACTGAACTAGTTATATTGAGTAATGTTATTTTTATTTTCAGTGCCTATTACTCAGCCGTGATGGTGAATATTTGATGACAGGAGGCGACAAAGGAATAGTGGAAGTATGGCGGACGTTCAACTTAGCCCTGTTGTATGCCTTTCCGGCATGTGATAGCAGTGTTAGGTCACTTGCACTATCACATGATCAAAAGTAAGTGTTACTTGCATTAAATTATATGTTGTACCCATGTTTTGATCAACAATCAAACCGATATCTGATTCATACTTGAAAAAAAGCAGAAAATTAAAAAAAAGGACTGTATTTTGCATCTCCCTTCTTTTTTTTGGAATTTCACCATTTGAAGAAGTAGGTACATGAAACGAAAAAACCTCGTGCGGATCATAGACGGACAAACATACTCTGTATAGTTATTGGGAATAGTAAATGAGACTATACGTGAGCCACACTGGTATATGCCCATGTTGTCGTCAACAATCTAGCCAATATACATTTTTTCCTTATTCTGTAGAAAATTAATATTACTGGAGTTTTATTCCCAGCACCAATCCGTTATTTTATCACCTCGACACGTGTTTCGATCACCAAGTGATCATTTTTCGTTATTTTAACAACTCTACAAGTGTTTAGATCACCAAGTGTTCATCTTCAAGAAGATGATCAAGTGATCATCTTCAAGAAGATGATCACTTGGTGATCTAAACACGTATCGCGGTGTTAAAATAATGGTTTGGTGATGGAATAAAACTCCAGTAATATTCATTACTACACTAAAGGTTCCAAACAGTGCATCACAAGTCTGTAGAAAATGTAAGAAAGGGGCTGTTTTTTGCTCTCTCTCTTTTTGAAATTTCGCAATTTGAAAAAGTACATAAAACGAGAATACCTCGTGCGGATGAGCGACAGACAGACAAATTGAACCATTAGTGCGCAACTGTGGTATATGAACGACCTAATTTTATTTTTTTAAACATAACAAAAGAAAAAATAAAAGCGTATCCTGTAAACCAGCTTTTCAGATATCCCAATTATTTGATATGATTCTTTCATGACAAGTGATTTCATTTATATTTTCAGGGGACATACATTTTTGGTAGAGAGAGGTTTTGGCACTTGGCACTACAGGAACATCCCTAAGGCGCTCTAAAAGCGGTGCCTATGCGAAAGTAGCGATTCTCGTTGGATTTTTTGTTAATCGATCAACATTATTATTACAGAATCACAACAACCACTAAAATCCAAAAAAATTATATACTTATCCCATGCATTGGCTTATCCTTGTGTTTCCGCAGAAGTGAGGTGATCTCTGCGGCTTTTATATGAGCTTTTTGCTGAACGGGTTCCAACTCATTGAAATTCCACATAAACGCAGTTCTCCAAATGAAAGAGTTCTTGAACAGTTAAGTTCGAGGTGTACTGGGTTAAACCTCTAAACGATGAACAGCCACAACCCGTCGCGTATTTCTGGTAGAATCAAATGTGTCAAGTCATTTGAACATCCCTATGAAAGTATAAAAGAGTGACAAATTTCGAACCTTTCTTCGATGTTCCAGACTATCAAGGTTGCAAGTAATGTTCGTGTCTCCACTCAGGGGTTTGGCTCTTTTCAGCAGCTTCAGGGTATGCTAAAGAGCAGACTTCTATACATGTGAACAATACTTTAGAAAAAGTCTGAAAGGAGCTTCATAAAGCATCAAATGTTGCTGAGGTGTGTACAGTTTTCTGGTTCGGGACAGTGTTCCAAGTTTCTGAGAAGCAGCCTTTGCAATTCCAGCGACATGATTGTACCAAGACATATTGATGTTCATTTTAACCCCCAACAAAGTTATCGAAGCAGAAAGCGGAATTGTCTGTTCTGTCCTTCATCTTTATACAAAGAAAAATGTTTATTTTGAAATTAATTGTTTTCTTCCTTTCTTTGGACGATTCCCACATTTTTTCGTATAAAGATGGAGAAGTAGAAAGTCAAAACCGTTCTTTCACAAAGCTTTCCAAGCAAGTTTTTGATAGCACATAATTTGCAGAACATTTTTTCATCTTGAATCCAAAAAGACTTCCCCTCCATTCCTAATATATTCATTCATTTCTAAATTCTGAGATGATTTATGAAAAAAAATTAATTCGTTGCAGATTCTTGATGGCAGGCCTGGCGCTGGGCTCCATAGTCGTTTTCCATATCGATTTCAACAGATGGCACCACGAGTTCCAACAACGTTATTAACGTCAGGGACGATGACTATCAGGAATATGTTTCTGCTCCAGTCAAATGTAGTACATAGGTACTTAAAAAAAAGCATACTGTACTTACCTTATTGTTCATATTTTTATTGTTGTTTCAATAGCATTAGGGTTTTTGTTTTCATCTGGAATTTTTGTTCAATGAGCTTTTAATTAGGCAGCATTTACCATTGTTGAATTTTACCATTAATCTATGTGGTGTAGATAATTATTCATTAATTTGTTTAAGTGAAAGCATTTTGAAATACTGTATTTCAATTAACATATTCAGTACTTAACGTTTTGGATAGTGTATATTGTTTTAATGTAGCTTGACGAAGAGGAGTCAAGAACTATGGTCGAATAGGTCGTTTTACTTTCTAGTTGTTTTACCAAGATATTTTCACAGTGTTGGAACGATTTTCATGTATGTTCACAACATGCTTCAATGATATTTCTCATAATGATCGAATTTTCATCATTCTTCTTGATTTCTCTGTACAGTATTAAGTGTAAGGGTTCAGTACTTGCCTTTGTTTGACATGAATTATCTCATATATTTTGGAAATGTAGTATATAAATTTGACAACAATTTTCTGAAGTTGGGACAGTACCTACATACAAAATAAACATACCAGTGACAAACATGAAATCATCAATTTTATAGTTACTGATTTTGGGATTGGTGTCTCTTTAATAAAATGTTGGATACAAGGCACTATTGAAAATTTTGATAATATTGGGAATTTGGTGAAAGAACTGACAAAGTGGTTTCTATCCAGGTGATGAATTGATCATAATTCTCTCCTTCTCTAGTAAATAATTTCAAGCGAATGTCCCTATAATCTAAAGCTTTCGTTATTGAGAAACCTTCCATGTTCCATTATAAAGTGAACTTCAGAACATTTGAAGTGTTTTTTTTGTTTTCATCAACCATTATATATTATATTTGGATATTCTCATATTTTTTATCCTCAATTACCCACTACAGATACAACCAACGTAGGTTTTTGTGGAGGAAATCGATGTTTTTCATAGATATTTTTAAATAATTACATCTTCTACAATCTGAAAAAATGAAAATTATAATGGATTACTTTATCATGGAAGTGTAAAAGCGAAATTTCGATTTTCAACGTCGTAATTTCCAAGAAACAATGAAAATATGTGACCCCTCTGCGCTTCCGTACTGTATACCTTTACTGTTTCAAAAAGTTAATCAACAACTCGGATATATTTCATGTTCAAATCTATTTTGATACCTATCAAGAAAGAAAAAGAAAAATAAAACTAGAAAACTGCGATATATATTTAATTTTTTCCATTTCTGTTGAAAACAGAATTTTAGCTTTCGAAAAGTTAATTATTAATGAAATTTTAATTTTTTTTTTCATAAGTAGGCAACGTTTATAAAATAGTTACCGATGAACAGAACACTTTGCTTTGTGAAAAATGTTTCGGATTTCAGTTTTCCTTTCCTACACCAGTATAAGGTGTTTATTTTTTAGATTATGGTATGTGAATATACCTTAAAAAGTTCAATGCAAAACGTCACAGTTAGGTTTTGGATGAACGAATTCATTAAGAAACGATGTGTGAACAATTTTAAATTCCTTTGTTACAAATCATGAATTCTATAAAATTTCTCAATAGCATTGATGCAATAATTCACAAATAAAATTTGAACTACTAATTACTAATTTTATTGGTTATTTCTGTTCGTTGGGCAGCAATAAGCAATAATATAGTAACAACAATTAGTAGTTTGATTTTACCTCTGAATCATTGTGACAAATGACATTGACAAAAATCATGAATACCAAAAACGAATTATAAAAACTGGCTATCACTCTTCCTTATCGAATTGACAAGGAATGGTTGGTGGCCTGCTTTATATTTCATTATTGGACCACTGAATTTTTGTATATCGTTTCAACTTCGTTTGTTGCCATTAGATAATGCCTCATGGATTTTTTTCGGGTTGTCTTGATTAGAAGGTATAGTCAATGAATTGGTTCAAATATGTCAAATATCTGAATTGTTTTTACTGATGACATTGACAGTTCGGACGGTTTGAGCTCGAAAAAATATCATCAATGTCACTTATTCCTCCATTATCGAGAAAAACTATTGAAAATTCCTTTCGTGAAAAGGATGTTATGTCTTCATCAGATGGCATGTGAGGTTTGTATTTAGTGACGACATAATTATTATGGTTAGGCATTGAGAGGATTTTTGGTTATTGAAATTGAAGTATCCTCGAGCATATAACATTTGCAGGTATTTCTGTTATTGTGATTTTGTTTTTTTCACAGTTGAAACTTGATGCTTTTCAAAAATGGATTATGAAATAATAATGAAGATTTTTATTAAATTATGATTTGTGTAAATATGATCAAATACAAGGGCAAGTACTCCAAAAACAGAGTCAATCCAAAGCTGGCTTTTTCGATAATGTAAGTTTAAGCACTGTAGTGTTGCTTATGGCTTGCACATCCAATGCCAGCAATTGTTAAGGCCATTTCGGCGCACTTTTTCAACGCAGTATGTGTAACATTTCGAGAAATGCGACACATAGGGCGTTTCAAAAAAACATTCCCTCCAGCAACTGTATTATAATATATTGCAAATCTGTCCAAGAGAATCAAACTTATTGTATATAAGTAAGGTTGTTTCCTTTTTTATGAAGCGCTAATAATAAACGTGTATTGAAATATTTACTTATTGTGTTATTTTATTACTTATGGAAAGATGTACTTAACTGTAAGAAATATTGTATGTTTGATGTTAGCAATAATATTAACATTCATTTGTATACATGATATAGGTATGAAATAAATGTGTTTTGTTCATTGTTTTGTTTTTGAGTTTTCCATGGACCCAACATCAACTGTTTTGTATGTTTCATGTTTTCATCAAACAGACAAAATCACAACAAAGCAGCACTGTGTCGATTTTGATAATACAAAAACTTGAGTTGTCAAAATGAGAAAGTTTTTGAAGACTTTGTGTCACGGGCGACTGTTTTCGTCATCAACGAAATGTCTCGTTAGCAGACGAAATAATTAAAAGGTCGATCTATCTGTAAACGGAGTTCGATATGTGGAATCGGTCGGCAACAACAAGCAACCATACAGTTCACTATTTTGTGCTGGTGTGTGACTTCATCTGATCCATGATCTATTCGTCTTCTCAACAATGATCTCATCCAGTATCTTGGTTTTCCCGCTTTGGCTCAGAAGATACGATATAAAAAACACCGCAGGCTATTATAAAAACATCATCTACAGAAGGCAGAATGAAAACTGTTTGTGCAGTGGAAACGACAGAGAACATTTCACAACAGAAGTCTGAAACACTTCTTGCAGTCCAGGTTTTCAGTATTTGTTGATAAAGCCTGAAGCAATACTATTGGCAGGTTCTAGTCAATGTCATAGATTTCTGGTTGAAACACGGTCGCATAGGTCACTAGGCAGGCTAATGCGTTTTTCATTTATCTGTGAACGAAAAGACATATGCTCTTAGTATTTTCTCCTCTCCGATAATCCAATCATCTCTGCTTGGGATTAGGACTATACAGTGTGTAACAACGAAAACTTAACAGAGCTGTGTTTGAATATAAAAAGTAAGATTTTTAAAAAAAACTCAGATACGTCGATTTCTAATTAAAGGGGGACACCTTTCAGACTAATCACCCCTCGGAGGGGTGCGTCTGACGACCCTTTTAGATAGGGAAAGTAGGTCGAGTGGCAACTTGTTTTAAAGGTTTTTCGAATACCTTTACAACTCTGTTGAAAGAAAATTTTTGTAACGATTAGTTTTCGAGATAATTTGAAGTTAAAATTGCCATGTTAATAATACATTTAGACAGACCACTCGGTAACTTGTATGCCTAAATAAAAAAAAATTCGAGCAGTTCTTCTTATCAGTTTTTTGTTAAATAAAATACCTTTATTTAAATCAATACCCACTCCTCTTCTTCCAGTTTTCATTAGTACATCGTTCGATTGTTTTGTTTAAACGGGTCGTGTATATTGTTATTTGTTTAAAAATGCCTTACACTACTGCTGAAAGGGTTTCAGTTATAGCTTTAATTTTTGGCAACGACCAAAATACTAATAGAACATCAATTTTATTTAACGAGCAAAACCCTGGTAAACACCTAAGCAGAAATCACGTTCTGGATTTGGTCACGAAATTCAGGGAGACAGGTTCGGTTTTAAATAAGAAAAGAAATGTTCAGAGGAGGATAGTGAATGACGATAATGCGATTGGGGTGATTGGTCAAGTGATCAGGTTGAGTACCAGAGGTTTATCTGCAATGGCGGAATAAGCCATATGAGCGTATGGAGAATCCTTAAAAACCACAAATTCCATTCTTACAAAATTAAACTTGTTCATGAACTCAATGAGGATGATTTTGACCGAAGACAGGAGTTTTGTTAGGGCATGAGTGAGAGATTAATGCAAAATCCCGAGCTGCTTTATAATATCTGTTTTTCGGACGAAAGCTCATTTTATTTAAATGGTTGCGTGAACCGTCACAATTGCCGTTATTGGTCGGATGAAATTTCCTATGTGAGTTACCCTTATTAGGTGTTACTTTTTTTGTGTGTGCCTAAAAAACAATTATTGGGATTTATTAACTCTAAAACAGTTTTTTAAACTTTTCTGTGTCATCAGCAGGTTGTATTCGTTGTGTAGGTAAGTTTTTAGTATGATTCACTTTTTTATCAGAAGCATAAAATATCCACGTCAAAAGGCAACCTTCATAAGGAGGTGCCACTCAAGTTTACCTAAAATGTAAGGGTGGCAATCAACCCCATCCCCCGAAAAAATCTCCTCGTAATAAACAAATAATTCTTACTTTTTCACGAAATCAAATGGACATGTATTAGCAGGTTGTCATAAAAAGCAAAAAAAAAATTTTATGAAAGTTCTGATCGTAAATTGTACCTTAAAAACAATTTGATTCATTTTAAAAAGAGTTGAACTCAATAAAAATACCTTGAAATCTTCAAATTATCTCGAAAACTAATCGTTACAAAAATTTTCTTTCAACAGAGATGTAAAGGTATTCGCAAGACCTTTAAAACAAGGTGCCACTCGACCTACTTTCCCTATCTAAATAAGGGACGTCGGACGCACCCCTCCGAGGGAGTGCGTACCTACTACAAAAAATCTGATTAGTCTGAAAGGTGTCCCCCTTCAATCAGAAATCGACGTGTCCGAGATTTTTTAAAAATCTTACTTTTTATATTCAAAAACGGCTTTGTTGAGTTTTCGTTGTTACACACTGTATGAGGCAGGTCGGGAGGTATGAAGATGAACGTGATTCCCAGAATGCTACATAGTGTTAGCCAATAGTCTTCTACGCTCTACACAAGCCTGTTTTGTGTAATTGGCAACAGGCACAATTCTGGCCGCGGGCGGAGTAACGTTATTAACACCAGATATAGTCAAGCAAGCCTGTTGCTGTAGACTAAAGAGTCTCTTCCGAGTCGTATGTTCTGAAATATTCGGTCACCAAACAGTTACTGCGTTTGATAATCAGTCTGACAATCATCACATATATCTAATAGATTTGTTTGGGGCATGTAGGTAAGCCCAAGATTTTCCACAAACTCTTCGATAGGTCCGTGAAGACAATGTGGCTTTATGTGAAACCTTTTCCAAGTGATAATTCCAGGATATTTCATCTCCGCTGCAAATAGAATAACCTTGCCATGGCATATTCTTGGAAAGTGGAGTAAAGTCATAGAGATTCCTCTTAGGTACTAGTAAAGAGGACAATTACAGTTTTGCTGGAGTTCAGAGATATCTGCTCCCTCTGGTAACAACTATGAACATCGTCCATATTTAATTGGAGGATATTACAGGATACCTTTCCACGTATAGACAGCGATCGATTACACTTCAATTATATGTATTTATAAGCAGATTATTTGGAACATGTCTCACCGTGGATAAGACAATATCAAAATTTAGGGTCTTCAGGTTCTCCATAAATGATATAGAAGTGGAAAATCAATAAGTTTTTCCTATTAAAGATAGGATACATATCTCAGTCATTGTTATCTGCATACATTTGGCTATTGTATTAGACTCCATAAATATGCCATATGTACTCTTACTTTAAGTAGGTTCATTGGATGTAGGTGCTGCATATTTGACTCTTGTGATGAGTATTTACCAATGGTTGGGAGATTTATTCGGAATTTTTTCTGAAATCTATATCTATACTACATTGATCAATTTGACAATAGACTCCATACATTTAGGTACATCTAACTACCTCTTACATCAATCCAGCACCAAATATCTTGAAATTTGCAATAACAAAATTCTAATGAAAAATAGAGGAGATATTTTAAAAATGTCTTATTGTATGTACAAACATTTTATTTACAATACTCCATAAATCATTGAATGCTACCTATATTTATCCATCATAACAATGAGTTTATCGTAAAGTAATTCTTTGGCGTCTTTTCCCCACATGAAATCCATGTGGTTGAAGTTTTCAAACGGTACTTGGAACTTGCCTAAGGAGTTTGGTAACTTCTGAAGGGTAGATATGATATCCTGAAAAAAAAATTACACGAGTGCAATATTTTCAATTGTACTACGAAAATATATGGCAGAAATTACTGTTGAAAATTATGTATAAAGGTACAAAAACTTTTCTCACTCTCAGATAACTGGTACATTTTCATGGTAAAATAATTGTGTTGATTCGATTTTAATAAACAAATAACATTTCAGATTACTGTTGCTCTTCTAAATGAAACTTTTACAGCAGACAAGGATGGGAGAACAAAAAAATTGAATTACATCGCAGAGAAATGGCATCATTATAATTTTTTGAATATGCAAAGAGGGGCGAAAGAGGCGAACTAAATGAGCTGTAGGGTTCTACAGCTGATTTAGCCATCCATTTTTCATGTGAGAGTAGTTGTTTCGGAAGGGTTTTTTATTCCAGTTTGTATCTTAAATTATTTTGGTTTAGAAATACATAGACGTAATCACTTTATCATTAAAAACGGATGATATTGCTGTTGTAAATTATCCCCCGGAAAAACCGCCGCTGGTTTTTGTCAATCAATTGTGACTTGGCTCAATTCGACTTGCGTTTTTTGATCGTTCTAGATGTCGCGTCTCTTCGATAAACTTCCAGAGACTTCCCTTTCGACTTCCAGGCACTTCCACTACGATAGATAAACACTACCCCACAGGCAGAAGGAAAAGTCTAGTGTAGTTGAAAGTACGGTACAGAGTAATCTAATGAGGCGATAAATATTTGATTATTTAATGTGAAGTTTTAGTTGAAGTGTTTGTTGAATTATTAGTATAGCAGTGAAATAAAGTTGAGTTAAATTGTACAGGCTAGTTAATTACCATCAAACTCATTGGGAAAATGTAGCATTTCAATCATAGATAGGAATAAATGTTAGGGTAAAAAACTACGTTCATCTTTCGATGGTTATACTTCTTCACTTCTTAACATATAGATTGGGAAAGCATTAAGAATTTAAAATATCCTTGCATATTTTACCATATATAATTACCTCTTCTGTAACCAATATATCCCCAGATCCATAGTAAAGCAAAACTGGATGAGTTACCATAGAAAGGTTATATGGTGCTGGAATAGATTCATTATACTTTTGCATATTGTGTGTTTCATTTCCGTAGTCAAACGGTGAAAAATCTCCTGTAACAAAAATTTGGCAGATAAATTGAAACAATTCAGTTAAAATGTTTTTTCATTATATCTTCAATGTTCTTTGTTTGGTTTCATAACATTGAGTGCATATTGGTTCTCCTTGTTGGTCATCATTGGGATGATAAATTGGGATTTGGAAGAATCTGGATCGGGGCTTCTAAATGACCTGACTTTGAAGGAAACACAATAGAAATAAATAGATACTTTTTGGCAAAATTCACCTCAGTTTTTGAACTGACCTGATCTGATGGATATATTCCTGTGGGAATTTCAAATTCCTCACCCAATTACATGCATTTCATGAATTTTGAAATTGTACATACCTTTGACATACAACTGAAGAGTGTGTTGCATTAAAAACATTGACGTCCCTGCAGGAAAGTATTCGAAACAGGATGGTAAGTAGCTCTGAAAAAGGGTGCACCTGAAATAAATTAACTTACTTTGGTGAACCATTGGGTTATCAAGAGAAAGCTTCGAGTAGACGTCAGTTGGATATAAAAAATTGATTTTGGTCACAGCGACTGGCTGTACGATAGGAATATGTAATATTGAAGATTTTAGACCAGTAAAAATGAACGAAAAAGTGCTGAGCCTACGATATAATGTGCATAGAGTTGAAAATTGGTTCAGTTCTTGAATAAACTGTCCAATGAAATATTTAGTCTCTACTGATTCCGTGTGTGCTACAAAATTTATTGAAGGTCATTTACGGTGAGTGTGACTTTGATGTCAGGAATGAGTCAAATCTTATCATATCATCGATGACATTCATTCTTGTGCTACAATTAGTAGATGAGGATTGTCATGCTACAATTATTAGATAAGGATTCTCATTCCACAATGAGGACACTTATTCTACAATTGGTACATGGATATTCAAGAAGGAGAGGAATGAAGAAACGAAGTTGATATTGAGTTAAATTTATCAGTTTCAATTCTGCCGATAAATAATTCATTTCAATTTTATTATTATCAGTTGTGTTGTTTATTAGTTGATGTAATATTTTTCAATAAAACTGAATTACGATAGATCATGCAGTAAACGTAGGTTCCAAGAATACCATGGTTCATGACATACGTCATACGTCTTCCTCAACTTTTGAATTGGCGATTCGCGCTATAACTCTCCACATATTTTTACTTGTAACATGTATCGTTAATGAGGAAAATTATCATTCATAATATTGGTTTCAAGACCTGTATCAAGTCAATTTTCAGCTCTATGCGAATTATCGTAAATCAAATTGTCTAATTTGACTGGATTATGACTGTATCACATCACCAATTGAAGTCCTAGGAAGAAAAAATTGTAATGCTTTCATACATAAAAAATTCCGAGGTGTGTCTTCTAGAAGCTACTCATGTATAACCCTTGATATGAGGTTATTTCACAAGTTTTGTCATGTCATGTGTTTTTGTAACTTCATATCTCAATACAGTTATACAGGACAGGGATTTGAGGATTCTGGTGGAGATTGACCCCTTCATAAACGGTGGGTGGGCAAGCGGAATAACTGAGAGCTCCCATGCGATTTTTGATACTTTAAAACAGTGGTCGCCAACCTCTTCAATGTGTTGAGCTACTTTGTTAATTTTGGAATAAACAGCGAGCTACCCACACGGAAGCCACGTAACGCAACGTAAATGAAATAATCCACAGTTAATTTATCATTATATGTATTTATTTTACTATTTAACTGGTAATACATAATACATAGGTACTAATAATAAACTAATAACAAAATAACTAATATTACTAGTACGTACTTGTTCATAGCTACATTCCTAGTCGGTTCATCGCGTTGTTTGAAAATTTGAACTATGCCAGATAGGACATCATTAAAACGTTTCAGCACCCGTCCTCTACTTAACCATCGGACTTCAGAGTGAAGGAGTAGGTCCCCGTATTGACAGTCAACTTCATCGGCCAAGGTTCTGAATAATCTTCTTTGTAACGCTTGAGCTCTAATCTTGCTCACAATTTTTACCACCAGTTTCATAACGTTGTTTAGTTTCAGGAAATTTCCACATAATGCTTGCTGATGGATAATGCAGTGGTAACAGAGAAATTGCGGAAAAGTTTCATCTTTACGACATAACGCCACCAGACCCTTATCACAACCCACCATAGCTGGAGCGCCATCGGTTGTCAAGCCTACCATTTTCGATATTGGAATTTTCTCGGAAGAAATAATATTTTTTAAATGAGAAAACAACTCATGTCCAGTAGTGTGTCCTTTCAGTGGAATGAACCTCAAAAGATTTTCTTTAATCGTAAAATCACTAAAAACCATCCTGACGAACACGGCCATCTGGGCAGTGTTAACGACATCTGTTGATTCATCCAGTTGAAGTGAAAAATAAACACAGTTATCTAAGTCAGTTCTTAACTGTAAAAAAATATCATTGCTCATTACTTCTACACGTCTCATCATTGTATCAGCAGAAAGTTGCATATATTTTTTAGTTGAAACTATCTCGTCTTTATTTCTAAAGTTGGCAAATAACGAATCAGCAGCTTCTAAAATGCCTGTTTTATCATTTCCCCGTTTTCATAAGGTTTCTTTTTTTGTGCAATTATCTGGGGCATACGGTACGATGCTTCAGTTGCAGCCTTATTTTTGTCGACTGTTCTCAAAAACATTGATTGTTGTCCAATTAACTGCTTTTTTAACTGTTTCAGTTTCTCCTTTCTGGCGGCAGAATGTAGTGGGAATGATTTTTCAAAATTAGAATGTACAGTTTTATGATGTCTCTCAATATTTTCTTTTTTAGCAACGGAGACCGAAGTATTACATAACAAACACACATTTTTATCTTTAACTTCTGTAAAAAAGTATTGTTCTTCCCATTCCGAATGAAAGTGGTATGTCTTTACCTTCTTACAACTGCTTGCCAGTGTTGTTCTCTACTAACCCAACCGCTGGACGTTGGTTACGCGTTCAGTTTTAAACTAAGCGCAATGTCGCCGCGTTGTGCGTATTTATCCCGTTCAAAGCAATCCAGATCGTTCTCGAACACTAACGCGCTGGTCCGGCTGGTCCGGTTCTAGCCGATTCTAGCTTGATGGCGTCAGCGGCAGATCGCTCACCGCAACGTTGCCGCTGTTTATGTTTAATATTATGACAATTAGATTTTTTTGTGGAATTTTTCGGAAGCTTCTCTGATTTTTGCAGTTTGTAATTTTTAAATTAAAATCGTTGTGAGAGCTACCAGAATTGCCTCCGCGAGCTACCGGTAGCTCGCGATCGACAGGTTGGCGACCACTGGTTTAAAACATATCTATTGGAAAGGTTAAGAAGCTCGAAAAGTGGGTTCCCCACGATTTGAATGGTCCACAAAAATTGTCATGTTCAAAAGTCTGTTCTGCTTTGGTTTTGCACAACCAAATCCTTCCTTTTTTGGATCGGATCATCATGTGTGATGAAAAGTGGATCATCAACGACAACATGAGATGTTCAGGATAGTGGTTCAGGTATGGTAGTCATAGGGGCTGGTAAGATTCATTTTCTGCAACCGGATCAAATCATCACAGCAGAGTCTTATCGTGAGAAATCGACGAACTGTATCGAAAATTGCAACAACAGCATCCGGCAGTGGGCAACAGAAAAGGTCTGATCCTGCTCCACGACAACGCCCATCCGCACGACCTCTCGCCAACCGAGTACCATTTCTTCAAGCACTCCGATAACTTTCTCACGGGTAGAACCTTCACCAATCAGGACCAGCCAAAAACGGCCTTCGTCGACTTCATTGAATCCCGAGCACATGGCAGAAGTGTAGTGATTCAAATGGCGCTTATTTCGATTCAATTTAATTATTTTTCACTGAGATATTACAGTTTGAAGTAGACTCATTGAAATGGACAAAACTTTTGAAAAAAACTAACACATATATTAACCAACTTCATAATACCATTATTATCTTTCAGAAAAATATGATCAAGCTTTTATATATCTAAAGAAATAGTTTTAGAGGTGAACATCTATGAGTGATGAGAAATTGAACGTATCTTTAGTATCAATCAGTTTTCTTCAATGTCTGTATGACTGTCAGTAAAAATAATCTCCAAGTTGCAGTGTAGCTCTTTCAGAAAAGATCATTTTTGTAATTTCTCACTTTTTGACTGAATTGTTTCATGAATAGTATTTCAAATCTCGAAAAGAGCAGCCTGAATGAATAAGTATCTGAACTGTACTTATTCTTTTTTTTCAATTTGCTCATTCCGTTTTATTTTTTTACCTTAAACTGATTCATCTATCAAAATCAGATGTTTTTTTTCAAAATCCATTGAGAATAACAGAAATGTCAACAATTTTGTTTTTCTACATATCATCTAATTACCGTATTGAATTGAGAATTTTTCTGGCCGACAACTGTGAAAACTGCTTTCAAACATAATCGTTGGAATATCATCCCATCTTCACAAATCATTTGCATCATTCGTGAAAAAAATGGTCTTCTCGGAAAACAGTTGTAAATTCCATTAGACATAGCTGTTTCCTAGAACATATGAAAAATTAAATTTATTTTTCAAAAATAAACTTATCAAATAAATACTTTTGAAAAAATATCGAGTTATAGACAATAAATTCTAGATCTCGACAAAACATCAATATCTCCAGAAAAATCGGCGTATAGTGAACTTCATATTTTTATTAACGAGATAGTCATGTCGCTTTTGAGGAGAAAATTTCATCAAAAATATTTTTTTAATTCGATCAGTATGAGGTCAATACTTTCTTTAATTCATTTCCTATCCTCCAGTAGTTTTTAAACACTAACGAAAATGAATATGAAAAACAAATTTTTGAATGAAAAATAAACAGTGAAGAAACTTGACCCAATCAAACAGAAAATGATAAACTATTCATAGAGACTTGCGGCAATCATTTGTCTCATGAATAGGAGAAAATTGAAAAAAAAATACAATATATAGACTATATAGACTTTCTTTAAGACTTTCCATACACCAGAACTGAAACACTCTTCAAGGCGCGCAGTTGGCATTACCAGGAGATATATGTGATACTTTCAGTATCAAATATATCCCAAGAGAGTAAGAAAATAGAAATTGAGATCAACCCCACTGCTTCATATTTCAATCATATTTCATTTTCTTGGTCCCCTAAAGAATATTTTTCATGTGAACGTGTGCAATGGGCCACACCAGGCCACCATGTCATCATGAACTGTCAATATTCGTTGATTATTTTCTTTGAGAAATGGTTCTTATGGAGATTCTGTGAAGCATGTTCTTCCTTACGAATCAGTAGAGAATTGTCCTGAAAATCTAGAGAAGAAAATTGGATTGGATAATTTAGGAAACACTTGCTACATGAATAGCATTTTACAAGTGTTGTTCATGACGAAGAATTTCAAGAACGAGGTTTTAATGATGAACGAGAACGGAAATGTTTCCTATTTATTCATCAAACTCAAACACCTGTTCATGCAGCTGCAGTTTCATATGAATGTTTCATCTTTCCCTCCAACCGATTTCCTGGAGTCTTTGAAGTCCACTAGATACTCGTTAGGACAACAAGAGAATTGTCCCGAATTCACGGGGTTCTTGTTGAATACTCTTCGTGAGCAAAATCAATACTCCTGACCGCTCTGGATTGAATGATTCAGTACAGTCCTTCTCGTCTTGTGGTTGTAAATCTTTTGCTGGAAAAATCCTCACTTGTTTACTTTGTAGTAAATGTTCAAGAGGTAGCGAAAACTTATGTGAATTTCTGGAACTTCATCTAGCGTTTCCTAATACGACTAATAATCAGTCCGTGCAAAGGTTATTGTTAAATCATCTGAAAATGGAATTTTTAACAGGTGATGATCGAGTATATTGCCAAACATGCGCCAAACTGACTGACTGTTATAAGGAAACAAGTATAGCTGAGGCACCAGTCAATCTAATAATAACACTGATGATCTTCAAACAAGACTCAACCTCTGACGGAAGCAAGAAACTCTTTCGAAGGTTCGAAATAGATGAACATTTTAATCTAGCAAACCACTATTATAATATTCATGCAGTCATTGTTCACTGTGGTTCTGGCGTTGAATTTGGTCGTTATTACGCCTTGGTCAAAGACGAAACGGACTCGTATAAGTTTGACGACAGTCGTGTCACGAAGTGTTCTGACGATGTATTGAATCTATTGGAGCCTCTGGAGACATCCTACATTTTGTTTTATGAGAGAGAGGACATTGGCAGATCAAGATCTTCAGATGATGTGGCGCTGCAGGTTTTTCCGGGTTTTTCTGCAGCTGAAAAAGCAAATGCGCCACTGGAATCAATGAAGTCGCCCCGGAGCGTTAATTCATTTTTATTGTTGTTTTTATTTTTATCGTTGTTTTGTAAAAACTAACATTGAAATGATTTTTCTTTGATTCAATCGATATTCTTTAAGGAAAAAATTGGGACCTGAATATGCATATTGTGTTTCATATTTACTCACCATAACAGATAGTCCAGGAAATATCAGCATTTTCTGTGCCAGTGTTATCGAGTGATTAACATACACTAGAGGCGCAAGAGAGAGATGCAATTTGATTTTTTTGTTATACTGTGGCATCGCCGAACATAAAATGAATCCAGCTGTTGATCCAACTGAGTGTCCCAAAAAATAAAGATCCTGTTGTTTGGTTTTGTTGAGGATGTAGTCGAAAATTGCAGGATAGTCTTGAACACCTATTTCGTGAAGACTGAAATTCAAGGATATAACATTAATATTTGAATTTTGAAATTTGACAGTTGATAATGATCATCATGGCGAAACAACATCTGTCAAATCAGTAGTCATTTATTCAGTCTGTTTTGCCAAATAACAACAAGAGCAAATAATAAAATTGTTTTATCAAAATGGGTGTTCTGTTCGGGCAACGTACCGCGCGCTCAGTCCATTTTACGGTCGTCATAATCATTCTACCAAGAGGAGTACTCGCAATGTGGTGGATAAATTTGACGCGAACGTCAAAGAAACGCAAGATCTGCCAAAAACATCACCGCTCTCTGTGAGAGTGTCCAGAAGAATCAGAGGCGATTTCGCGTCACTGACAAGAATTTGACTTTTCGCTGACCAAACAAATTTTGCATCGTGACTTGGAGCTGATCTCGAACATAATTCAATTGACCCAGGAACTGAAGGTTGACGTCAATAGACAACGACGTGTGTTCGCTGAATGAGCTCTGGAACAGCTGATCCTAAAAATCATCTTCAGCAATGAGGCTCATTTCTGGATGAATGGGTACGGGAACAAACAAAATTGTCGAATTTGGGACGATACCATTCCACATGAAAGACCCCATATTAGGTTAGATCCTGAATATTATGACGAGG
Source organism: Leptinotarsa decemlineata (assembly GCF_000500325.1). Classification (NCBI taxonomy): domain Eukaryota; kingdom Metazoa; phylum Arthropoda; class Insecta; order Coleoptera; family Chrysomelidae; genus Leptinotarsa; species Leptinotarsa decemlineata. The sequence continues at coordinate 259,209 of NW_019289825.1, forward strand.
TGGACTACGAAATCGTTCACAGTAGAAAAAGTTAGTGATAACTTGTTTCGAATGCTATAGCTTCCTCAAGAAGGATTTTGTTTGAGAAAGCTATTGAATAGCAAAACACGAGTCGTGATATCGTAAATCTTCTGTAATGGAAATCAGACTATGTCTTATTAGTATGTTTCGATATAAATTGCCATCATGTTCCGGTCAGTTACATTCACTCGATCTCTCAAGGTGAAGAGATACATCACAGGAAAAGTGAAATATCTGGGGAAGATAGGTTGAGTTAGGTTAGGTCTAAAGTGAGGGGGTCTATCCGACCCTCCACCGCAACCCACAGGGTTTATTGTGGCCCACACCTATTTACACTCGACCAAATAAACCCAGCTTCTTAACGAAGCCGATCAGTTCGAATGGTGAATGGTTTCTCAGGTCAGATGGTAAGACTCTGTCGAACTCTAAAAATCTCATTACAGTGACCTGTAAGAAGGCCTAGACATCGTAGTTCATCCTTACTGTAGTCCAACAACTGTTTGTATCAAGCTTCGAAGGGTGAATAAACGCCTTGGACTGAGCCACTCCTGGAACATTCTGCCAGAAGTCCATAAATCTTCCTGCCATCCAGGTGTTCAATCTTTGTTTAGCAATGCCTAAAGCGATGCCAATGACTGGTTCTGGTCCGATCTGGGAAAGATACTAGATCTCAAATTGATATGAAAACAACATGCAGGAAGAGTGAAAAGAAAAGTTAATGTAGTACTGTTGCTGACTAGATTCACTTGCGGAAAGACGTGAGAGCTGAAAACAGACTCGTAATGTATTAGCCTTACACCATGATAACATATATGCTGGTGGCCAAAGATGAAGCAAACAACCACGAATTAAGCAGCGTGCAAATACGTGCATGCTAGGGAATTACTAGTTTACATTTCGTAACGATAAAGCAAGAAATGATGAGCCAATTCAGATCAGATTGGAAAATTCACCGACTTACACGTGATCCCACAAAACAAAAATTTCGTAATATGTGAAGGAACGAAGATCTAGCATATTTTCAGACCACAGCACATCGAAATCATGTTCGATATAAACTTCGCGAAGAAAACCTGCTTAGCAGAGACAATTGGTATACAGACGAACTGAAAATGTACACGTAGAAATATTCATTTCAGTTACCCGATTAGTTAGTATACTGTTGTATATCATGCCCGAAAGAATATAACGCGGCCGCCACTGGTAACCATAAACCAAACGTGACGTAGCTAAGAGCGCGCGAATGCACAACGTTCCCTGCCGCTCTAGAATCAGCGAGAATAGTGCCACCGATTTCGAGGCAACTTCGGTGAAATTTCTACGGTATTCGATTACGATATTCAAACGCTAGCCATGAGCAAATCAAGACAGTCAAATGGAAGCTACAATGCGGTACGCGAAGTGATCTAGTAGGGCGAGAGACATTCGAATAATAGTTGAAGTTTTAGTTGAAGTGTTTGTTGTATTTGAAGTGAAATAAAGTTAAGTTTGATTATTCAGTGTAGTCAATTATTGGTCAACCAACGGGGGGAAACGTAACAATACATTAGCCTCCGAAATTGGAGTGTATGCATAATAATTTGAGGCCTGAACGTAATAAGCGGATTTATATTTTTAAAGACAGCCAGGATGCACTTGGAGCATTGATGAACCAAATCTGATATAACAAATGAAAGCAAAGCTTATTGTTAAATCATCTGAAAATGGAATTTTTAACAGGTGATGATCTACTGTATTGTCAAACATGCGCCAAACTAACTGACTGTTATAAGGAAACAAGTATAGCTGAGGCACCAGTCAATCTAATAATAACACTGATGATTTTCAAACAAGACTCAATCTCTAATGGAAGCAAGAAACTCTTTGGAAGGTTCGAAATAGATGAACATTTCAACCTAGCAGACCACTATTATAATATTCATGCAGTCATTGTTCACTGTGGTTGTGGCGTTGAATTTGGTCATTATTACGCCTTGGTCAAAGACGAAACGGACTGGTTTAAGTTTGACGATAGTCGTGTCACGAAGTGTTCTGGCGATGCATTAAATTTATTGGAGCCTCTGGAGACACCCTTGTTTTATAAGAGAGAGGCCATTGTTAGATCAAGATCTTCAGATGATGTGGTGCTGCAGGTTTTTCCGGGTTTTCCTGCAGTTGAAAAAGCAAATGCGCCACTGGAATCAATGAAGTCGCCCCGGAGCGCCAATTAATTTTTATTGTTGTTTTTATTTTATTTTTTTCGTTGTTTTAATAAAATTTCTCACAAAAAAAATTCTATCATGAACCGCGGTTTCATTTCTATGTATCTTCAACATAATGAATTGTGTTTACACGTAGATGAAAGTATAATATGGCATTCAGTCGATATACTTACGTGAAATCCCAAAACTGAAGATCTTTCGTTGAATCCATAGTTTTATGTTTTCTGGAATATACGTTTCCTCTCATATTACTCAGCCACACATCATATCCAGCATCTGCCAAAGTGTATGCTGAAAGTGAAAAATGAATTAGTAGCTTGTTATACTTTCAACAATTATATGCTCGTATTTTCTAATTTGGAAATTTCTCACGGTTTATGTTAATTTTTCTATGAAATCAATAACTAATGATATATTGAGGGCTATTTTTCAGAAGAGATTTTTTTATTATCACGATTTTAGTAGCTCCACTTGTATGTTTGTTCGTGACCGATTCTTTTGAACTTGATTTTTACTAATTTTAAACTAACAGATGTATTTTAAACTTTGTACACTTATCAAGAATTTGGACAATACAATAATTTCATAAGTTTATTTCATTATCCTGGTCAGGATCGCCAGGATAAGTCATATGACTTATTATCGATGTTGAACACAATCTTAAATTAGTGTGTTATTTAGTTTTTTAAACTATTCTTTATTGAGAAAACATCTTTCATGCTTTTAGGCAAACGAATTGATAACACTAAAAGTTCAAGGATGGAAGGTTGAAATTATCACGAAACAAAAATTATAATAATTTGTTCCATCATTATAATAATGATTACTTTATCCCACAACATGAAAAGAAATAAACCAAATGAAAAAATTACTCTGACATTCAATACTGTTAAGCTTGAAAAATTCTGTATGAATTACAACTAATTTGTAACCATTCTAGCAGTCATGTACGTGCAGATTCTGAGATATGTGCTTATGAGCATATATCTTTGCGATGATAATTCTTCACTTAACCTCGTTGCATGAAAGCAAAAAGTTCAATATTCCTTGAAATGTTGAACGTGAACACATGGGAAATTATGTAAGGTTCGCAAATAACAATAGAATTCATTTGAAGTTTCTATTGGAATGAAACCACGATTTATTCATTAACTTGTCAAATAAACATGTTCAATGAATACCTATACAAGGCGAAATAATATCTGACTTTTAATATCATTTTCCAATTGTTAGATACTTGTGCTGGCTGATTGTTCGATTATTTCAATATCTTATATAATTTGATGTTTTTTGAGAAAGCTATTGAATAGCAAAACACGAGTGGAATTCGGGAGATGAAAATGTTCAACGGTCCATCTCAAAACAGACTTACCTCGGGGTTGAACATCGTCCCTCACAAGAGGTAACCTCAGTGAGAAACTCTTTTCCTGGCAAGTATCAGCACAGTAAAACAAAGCTGCTGCTATAAATATGGTTGTAGTCCTGATATTCCTTAAGTACTTTGATGTAGTGAAATGGACTGGGAATGAGTTGTACCAAGTCATCTCTCTCCTAAATATTGCGTTTTACGGTTATACTTTCTTCGACAACAGGGAGGTCGTGGACTTTTAAGTTTGGCAGGTTTACGTGACAGAATGGTACTGGATGAAAACAGTCATCAGAAGTTCTGATCTCTTTCTCTGCATAGTCAGCGACCATGAGAGAGCAGGGAGAGCAGCATTTGTCTTTATGGCAAGTGTCCGAGCAACTGATGACATTAAACGAGATGATCTCTTAGTTGAGACCCCTTCAGCAAAAGTCTCACATAAAAGCCGCAGAAATCACTTCACACCTGCGGCAACAACACAATGATAAGCCCATGTATGGGTCCTCTTCAAAAATATTCGGCGGCTTATCAAAGCACCTGATGTGCGCTTTCCTCAGATCGAGTGAATTTCATTCAATATTGAGGGATTCATTATAGCCTGCTAGGCTATTCCTTTCTTTTGGTATTTCAACTCTGAAAACTTTGGAAGCTATTTAAGGCCTCGACTGCATTTAGTTTATAATTCCAATAATAACTGAATTGAATACTCTTTGAAAGTAACAGTTTTTTATCTACTGTGCCCTATTTCTCTAGAATGAACAAACGGATGGAATCACTTTTCATCACAATCACAATTTTGCATCGTTTATGACAAAATCCAAATGAATTTAATCTCCAGCGATACAAATCCCATATGATTCACTACTTTCGCATAGGCACCGCTCTTAGATTGCCTAAAGGATTTTCCTATAGTGCTTGTCTTTTATTCTAAACAAAAGAACGCACCATTTCCTCTGCGGCTGGCGCCCCAGTTGGAATATTTTAAAATCCTTTCTTGTTGCACATTTACAACATAAAACGAACCCACATACAAAATTTCAGCCTCCGAGGTACGAAGAAACAGTGATGAAGAGGTAGTTTTCATATGTAAACGCCCCCTTTTCCCCCACGGCGCATCTAAGACTTTCCTTAGCTTCCTAGAACATTCCAGTACGGAGAAACAGGGATGAATGAGTATAGATGAGATTTTGTCTGAGCGGTTTTTATGACCAGTTAAGAACTATGAAATTTTCCAAGACCGAATCTACTTACGCAAGTCAAAATCTGGCCCTCTGAAAAGAAAAGCATCAGACGAAGCAACTAGCCCATGTTGGAATAGAGCTACAGGTCGGTTCAATGTTTTCCAATGTTTTTTTTTGATTCCATGAGGAATTCGGTGCAACGTTAGAATGTATCCGGATCCTGATATAACGTCGTGAGATTCGAAGGGGTAACCATATCCTTCTACTAAGTTGCGCTGTAAAATAGAAATAAAAAATGTATAATCGAAAAAATTCATTATGGCAATGCCAGGGGATGAAAGGTTATCTGACCTATGAAGTGAATTGAATAAACGAAAAAAAAAGCAAAGTATGACAATTCTTTAGAGTAGGGAGGGTGAGTGTAAGCCCACAGCACTTAGGCCACATGTGAACCATTACATCCTCCCGAGGAGTTGTCCTCCTAGGTCATCGTCCATCCTGTCCTTTTCAGGAAGGTGGACAGGCCACTGGGAGATATCTCCTTTATATCGGCAGGTGTAGGCCAAGACTCGCCGAACACACACTATCTTATTGACGATAACTCCAGGCACTCGCAAAGGACATGCCTGAAAGTCTCATTTTCCTGTTCACACATCCTGCATAAAGGTGGGTCCACTAGCCCCATATTATAGAGGTGTTTCCTTAGTTGACAGTGGCCAGTCAGAAATCCTACTGTTAAGTGTAGGTTTTTCCTGGTCATCGCCAGATATTTCTTCGGCGCCAGCTTTTCAGGGTTGCCCAGGGTGATCCTGGCAAGATTGCATCTTTTGATTCCATCCCATCTCCTTAGGGCTTGAGCTTGGGCATAAGATTTGGCTGGTTCCGCTATTGTCGAAGTGATCAGGCCGTAGGACCCACTGTGTCCTAAAATTCTTAGTTCAGCCGCTTCCTTGGCTAAAGAGTCGGCAATGCGATTACATTTACTCCTGTCGTGGCCTTTAACCCAACTCAGGGTAATGTTATTATCTTCCGAGGCTTTGGCTAAATCTTGGTGGCACTCTAGTACTAGCCCTGAGGTAACACGTTGTCTGTTCAAGGCTAATAGGGCTTGTCTGCTGTCAGTGCAGTTTGTTATGTTTCTGCCAGTTCCTGGTTATTTCTTTTGTGGTGATTAGGATACCAGCCACACTGGTATTTTTTTCCATTCACCACTTAATCCTTAGGCTCATAGATCTGGAGTACACTCCACATCCTTAGCTTTCTTTGGTTTTTGAGCCGTCTGTATATATGCGTATAGTATTTGTGAAGTATGACAATTAAATTATGAGTCAACTCCGTTACTGAAAATATTATTAAGAATATGAATTACCAATTATTAAAAGAAAGTAAGTTATAGTTTTTCAAAGTTTTCGAGACTTTCCAATTGTTTTGTACATGCACGTTAGTCAAGTCATATTAGCTATCGCTAATGACACAAGTCAATCAATCATGCTTTATTGTCCAAGAAATCCTCATTGACAAAGCCAGTGAAACTTTATGAAGTCAACAATGTTGAAGTTTAAAAATAAAAGTAATAAAATTATGACATACAGTGAACAATCATTATAGGGTTGAAAAATGTACACATACGAATACACATAAATAAAACAATATATAAACCATTTCAGATAATAAATAGATAAATCATTACAGATATGTAAGCATCTGAAATACTAAGAGTTAAAATACATGATCGTAATCTTCCTTTGAGTCATAGTAGGTTTTTTGCAGACGTTAAAAATTGCTATTGTCCTATAGCACATTGAAAGGTGGTTGTATATTTTCTTGCTCTTATATATCATGAACTGAATATCAAAAAAATAACTTATGTTTAAAAAGCATCATGACTTTTTTGTTGAAAATTTTATAATAAACAAAAATGTTCGTACTAATAATAATCCTAATATCTTTATTACTAATTAGTAAAAAATAAATCACATTTTGTCTATGCAGTTAGGGCGAGATTCAGTTTGTATTTAATAATGCGTATTGTACAATATGAAATATAATTCAACAGTTAACGTACATTTGCTCTTTCATCTAACCTCATTTTCACATAGCTGTACTAGTTTACGAAATATTGATCTTTCCATGCAACAAATTAATAATGAATATCGATAAGAATGAAATACTATAACTCCAACGGAAAGCAATATATTTTTTTATGTTTCACAAATCATCGTTAGGAAATTGAACAAATTGAGGACCAGGCAAAAACGGCTTTCGTCGACTCCATTGAATCCCGATGATTATTCAAATGGCGCTACCTCACAAAGGTTAGTTTTGCATATGTTTCTCGTTCGTCCAGCAGCAGGACCAAATTGGAGTCGATCAAGTAGATCACTTACAGCCGGGTTTCGAGGCATTGCTCCTCATCAGTGCAAGTAAGATCTGATCTAAACAGCAATGTGTCTGGGACTCGACTGAGAGATTTCAAATGTTTGAAAAAGTATTTCGAAATAAAATTCGATTGATTTTTGAATCGTGTAGACTGAAAATTAGGACTAATTCATCATACAAGTATATTTTTCATTTATGTACGATTCAGTTTTTTCATGTGAACATTTGTCGCCATATTTAGGGCTACAATTAAATTATAATATGTTGTATAATTCCGGAAAATACTATTGACAATGTCGTTCTCCCTTTGTACTCTGAGTATGTTTTTCAAGTAAATTGAGAGATTTTTTGTCAATAATTTTTGAAAAAATGTGAAAATGGAATGAATATGAGGCTCATGCACAAATAAAAACATTGAAGTCGATAACAACTAAAATCACACATTAAAATAGTTAAAATATCGAATAGATACTCATCTCTTCTGCTATATCTTTGAACTGGCACGATTTTATAGTGGCGTATTCAAATAACGAAATAGTATATTTTTTATTTCGATTTCAGATTTACAGATTCTATATTTTATTATACCTTTCCGTACTCATCTAGTTTATTATTCACTGCATCCGTTGTTTCATATGGATATATTTTCCATTCAACAAATAGAATTTCAGTCAACTTATCTAACATCCCTCGTAAGATTAATCGAGGTAAAACTTAGTAGACTTTCATTCAAAACAAATTATATTATCTTGAGAATGAGATGTTAATCCGTTTTCGTAACGATGCAAGGAATTGAAATTTTAGAAATTCAAAACATTACCGTTTTCAAATTCTTTACGCTGATTCCTCAGGTGATGCGTGAAAGAAGGAGGACAGTGTGAATTCCTTGAAGCGCTATCAAAAAATTTACTCAGTGGAAACGCTGATTCATTGTTATTTACACCTACTAACCGAATTGGGTTTCCAAATGAATTTCTCGATTCGGAGGGGAAAAGCAGAATGTGTGAAAATAATTCTTACCATCATTACTACTGATTGCATCGACGAGAAAGTTATTTTTTATGTTTCTGTTCATTTGTCTAATTAGTAATTATTGGTGAAATTTGCTACTAAATGACCAACCTGATAGAGATACAAAAACTCTGCGAATCAATGTTCATAAAATGAAATTACCAACATTTGTAAATTAGTACCTAAATCTCAAGAAACACTATTTCAGTTTTTTTGTTAAAGTAATATCCGAGATAGTTTCTGTTATAGAATAATTCATTTACATGCAAAGGAAAACTATTTTCCTTATTACTGTTATTAAATATCATTTTTTTTTACATCGTAGCTGACTCAATAATTTCAAAAAGTCATTGTCTAACTGTTTCTTTATATATGTGAATAAAATGAAAGATAATTTTAAACATTACAATAATCAGTCTAAAATTTTTGAAAGTGTCAAAAAACAAATATTATGTATAAACATGAGCTTCACATATCAGATGAAATAAAATCGGCATAATTGAAGTACTTAAATAATCCTGAGTACTAAAAAACAATTTTCCAGGAGAATAGTTCTGACTCTGTTTTTGAAGGAGCTTTGTTTGAGCACTTTGAACGAATTAGGAAGATGATTGTAGATATTGATATTCAATGAATTTTCAATAGACCATGTGAGTTTGTATCGAGGCTGTATGAATAGATCTGCATTTCTTATAGCATGATGATGAATATCCTGATGCTGCGAATAGATTGATTTATTTTTATGGATTTTAAGTAACTGATCATATATGAATTCCGATGGTAGTGGTATATACCCATTTTTTGAAAAGCGGCTTACAGTGATCTCTATAATTGGCATTCATCAATATTCTGACTGCTTTTTTCTGAAGTCTGAAGATTTTAATGGAGTGAAGGAATTACCCCACAAAACTATGCGATAATTCACATGTGAGTGGAACAAAGCAAAATATGAACTCCTCAGGGCGTCAAGAGACAATACTCCATTTAGCTGTCGAAAAGCAAATATACTCTTACAGCTTCTTACTCAGTTCATCAATGTGTGCATACCATGATAAATTCCGGTCAAGAGTGAGTCGTAGTAATTTGGCAGTATCATTGCCATTTTCAGTGGTTTCAGTATTTGAGGTCGTAAACAAGACCTTCTGGGTCTTGCTTTCATTTAATTTCAACTTATTTGTTGTGAACCACAGAGACGCCTGTCTCAGGCGTCAATTACCATCAGTAATTGATGGTAATTCGATTATGTTTTTCTGAGACGTTATTAGAGGTGTGTCATCTACGAAAAGAACACATTTACCTGGTGACATAAAATGACTGAAGTCATTGAAATATATCAAGAATAGCAATGGTCCCAGAACGGATCCCTGCGGCATACCATTCTTGATAGTTTAAATAATGTCAAACATGTTTCCATTCACACACACAGATTGGGTTCTGTTACATAAGTACGACTGAAATAAACTGAGTGGTAGCCCCCTCACTCCATAAAACTCTAACTCTAACGTGCGAAACGCAGTCGAATGCAGTCGAGAGATCACACATGGCTAATATTTGAAAATCCTTTCTTATTGTACATCTCCAACATAAAACGAACATACATACAAAATGTCAGGCTCCAAAAATATTGCGGTACAGAGAAACAGTGATGAAATAGTTATTTATTATACAAGGGAAAAAGTATTAGATTTTAGCTCGAGTTTGTGTTGTCTCCCGACGCGAAGCGTTGCTAGAAAACCAATCAATAGAAAATCAAATATCTGTCAATTCAATTCTGTGATTTGATTTTAAAATTGTGAAGTTAGTGGTCAGTAGTTATTTTGAAAAATGTCTAGTTCAGAGTTTTCTCTGACTTCACCGGAGTTAGTAGAAGCAGCGAAAGTAGCGTCACAAAAATTATTGCCAGCTAAATCGCGGAAAATTTATGAAACCGCGTATTCAAGATTCATGGAATGGAAGATGAAAAAGACATGCAGTTCTTCCTCGGAGACGGTGTTATTGGCTTTGCAGCAGCAAAGGATCGCCCCCTGTTTTATGCATATCGTAGTTTGGTGTCCTTATACCTGTACCTGGTTTGAATAAACTGTGTAGACCGTGTTCATGTTGATTCAGGTAGTTTGGTGTTCTTATACTTGGATTAGGTAAACTGTGCGAAGCGTGTTCATGTTGACTCAGATAGTTTGGTGTGCTCATACCTGTACCTGGTTTGGGTAAACTGTGTGAAGCGTGTTCATGTTGACTCAGGTAGTTTGGTGTGCTTATACCTGTACCTGGTTTGGGTAAACTGTGTGAAGCGTGTTCATGTTGACTCACGTAATTTAGTGTGCTTATACCTGTGCATAGTTTGGGTAAAATGTGTGAAGCGTATTCATGTTGACTCACGTAGTTTGGTGTGCTTATACTTGGATTGGGTAAACTGTTTGAAGTATGTTTATTGTGACTCAGGTAGTTTGGTGTGCTAATACCTGTACCATGATTGAGTAAATTGTCAATAACATTCGTCGACCCTTTTCTGCCTGCCGTCATGCTGTTTGCTATTCTTGAAATTGTTAAAAAAGGATTTCATATTCGGTTGAGGTTGGTGGTGGAAGGTTTACATGGGAACAACTAAAACATACATGGGAACAAGGCTGAAAGAGCATGGAGGAAACTGTAGACTAGGCCAACCCGACAAGTTGGCTGTGGCGGAAAAATTTACCTTATCCAGTTACAGTTATTAGCACACCAAACTACCTGACTCAACATAAATACGCCTTAGAGATTACTCAGGATGTATTGACCTCTGAAGAAACTAGTCACTCACGTCAGCGAAACGTCAGTAAAAAATTCCAGAAATTGGCGGCCTTCAAACCCGAAAAATAGTGATACTGAATTTTATCTCTGTTATTTGAAAGAAGTATACTGTTTAATATTTTTAAAAGAAAGTGTATGATTCATGCGATTTGTGTAAGTGAAAGTGGAATGTTTATGAATTCAAAAATAAGTGGTACGCATATTGATCGATTCCTTTTTAAAGAAATTATTCTTGGAAACCTAAAAAGATGCCATAAATTACCTGACTACTGACCAAAGTTACAGATAACTTTGAATCTGACAATTGTATTTCAGAAGAATTTGATACACGTATTATTCACAACTATTTCCTTTTCCACTTTTCCGAAACAAAAATCTTTCAAAGCCAATCAGTTAAAAAATACCTTCGAGATTGCTGGAAGCTCTGTGAAGTTTGTAAATTCCAAAATAATAACATTGGTCCTTAATAGAAATGAGACATCTTAATTATTTTTGAAAGCAAATATAATAGATTGAGTAAGAAAGTAAATAGTGCTCTAGGTTATTTTTTGATGTTCGAAACCATTAGAATAACCAAACTGATTGATTTTATTATTTCTTCTTATTAACAAAAATTGACATTCCAAACAATAATATAGAAAAAATGAGAAATGAAACTTTCTATATTTTTATAACTTTCATTTGTAACTAGTACTACTGCATTTTCAAACTAATACAATGAGTTTATTGTATTAGTTTGAAAATTTCGTTATACGACGAAACTGCAGTAACATTAATTACAAATAAAAGTGGTAAAAAACATACATAATTTGATAATATAGGATATAATAATTGTATGATAGCTATTTTCCGGGTTTTTGGATGTGAGCTGTAGGTTTTATGCCTGGCGTTTCGTCTATAACTTTGGTAGATATTATCAGTGAAATTATGCCCGAAAATCGAAGTTGAATATTTTATATTTCGGAAAGGAACTGAAATCTCACTGATATGTCCAGTTTACCGTGAAATTTTCACTGTAAAATGTTTTCAAAAGCACGAAAGATGTCTCGATACACAGTATCTTCGTTATTTCTTTTTTAGTGTCATGACTTTGAAAATTTTCTATAGTGGTCAGTTCTATCCCAGAAATATAATACATGAATGAAATACAACTAAATTATAAATCTTGCAATGAATATTTCAAAAACGCTGGAATGAGCGCTGTAAAAAATTTATATATGAATTAATTGAAATGTAATATTTCAATTTCAAAGAAATTGGTGATATAAAATCGTATCAAATATTCTCAAAGATATTCAACTGAAAATAGCTCGGAAAACAGTTTGTTTTAATGAATAAGAAAAGAAATTATGTCGAAACATATAAAAGAATTTTCAGAAGAAATGAAAAGTAACAACAACTACGAACGCATTTAAATATTTTCTGAAACTTCAGGAAGTAACAAAAATGTTGTAGGATGAGTATTGATTTATTTAGAGGGCGCATTTTAAGGCACATCTGCTATGATGATGCTGTTTTGCACACAAAAAATCAAAATAGATAAAATTGTAGTTACACCAATCCACGTTTTGTTTGCAAACACAAAATAATCAAATTTCAATCGAAACCTCCGAATCAACTCACCGCAGGATCATTTTCAATTTCCCTCGAACTAGCCAACTTTCCGTCAAGTTTCGGCCCCACAATGAACTCGAGAATATGCCACCCGGAAACTGTCACCCACACATAACCAAAGCAAAAGAACCACTCGAAGAACCGTATTCCAAAAATCATGTCGCGCCAAAAAAATCCTCCTGATGGAATCTAGGCCATGCTTCGAATGAGGATCGCGCGAGATTCATCGGACATCTTCAAAACGTTGTTTTGGATCGTGCCGTGCCGAGCACATTTATTCGATGATTTTTTCCATTGGGCTCGCCTGACAGTTGCGTGCGAGAAAACGGAATGCGACGTCTTCGGAAGATGGTGGGTCGGATGAAACTTTCGCCTTTGTCGGATGTCTTTATACTAATGCGGTACCAAGGTCGCCAGAGTTCGTCAACATTGTACGTACCAGCGTAGAGGTACCAATGCGGAATGTATTGGAATAATAGGCATTCAAACTTCAACGTAGAAGTTCCTGGAGGGGACATTCACCTCCTCGCAAAATGTTGTTTCATCGGTTTTTGGGGTTTCACTAAATTCTTGAACTAACACGAAGTTACGTCCGTACCTCTGCCTGATACACCATTGACACCGCCAAGACAATTATCGTCACCAATACCAACTTTTTCCAAAGATGACCCTGGACTCTGTCCAGAAGTTTTCAATGCTATTTTGAGCCAGTATTTAATAGAAAACCCGATTAAACAAATTAAACACTACAATTTTCCGCGTGACTCTTCGAGGCGAACATTTTCCCAATATTATTATGAAGGGTATTTAGGAAACGGTGAAAATTATCACACAGAGTGGTTGCTGTGTTAAGTGTTAAAAATTCCGTTTATTGCTTCTGTTGCAGGCTATTTGAATCAAAACATAAAAATCTGCGAGAGAATTAGTGATTGGCAACATCTAGCTTTGGATTGCAGCAGACATGCAAAGAATTCTTCTCATTTTAATAGCTATAAAAAATGGACAGATTCATGTCTCGCTCTTGAAAATAAAAACACTTTTGGAAGTATTCAACAAAAACTTTCAGAGGTTGAAAAGCAGCGCTGGTACGATGTAATCAAAAGAATAATATATGTGGTACAATTTTTAAGTACCTACACAAAATATGGCTTTTCGTGGCCAAAGCCAAAAATTATACGACCGTAACAATGGTGATTGAATATGTATTGAACTGTTAGGAAGACTTAACATAAGTATACGACGCGTAACGAATGATTCGGATTTCCAAACTAAATTATAGCAAGTTGTCTCTGAATACGTCTAAAAGTAAATTTATAACATTTTCTACAAATGTCGACACTCAACCAAACAGAAATTATATTATGCTTCATGAGAAAATATGCACTCAACCAAATTGCAACTGTCCATCTATCCAAAAAACCAAAGAAATAAAATATCTTGGCGTAATTGTCGATCAACACCTTAAATGGAACGCGCATACCAAATATGTAAACAATAAAGCTAGGCAAATAATTCGAAAATTTTACATCCTTAGGTACATTTTAGACAATCGTAACCTAAAACTTATATAACTTTTTATTGTCACAAATATTCATTTCTCAATTTATTCAACTAACAATTCATTTGTTTGAATTTAATTGATTCATGCATTTGTTCGATACATTAAAAACACTTGATTTAAAATGTTACATGAATTAATTTGTTTGATGAAAAGTTGCGAACAGCTATAATATAGATTCATTGTTTGAAATTTTTGAAAGTAAATGTTTGTCACATATACTTTTTTTGTAACTATCGAATAATTTACTACAATTTCTGTGAAACATCAATAAACTTGTTCGATGATAATTATAGTTACATGAATTAAAACGATTGTTGATAATTTTAATTCGGCGCTAATGTCGAGCGGATTCTTGCAGAAGCTGAATTTTTAAATCTGGCAACAAGCTAGTCTAGTGATAGTTACACAATATTCCGTCCGACCGCAGCGCCGAATAAAAATTATCAACAATCAATTTAATTCATGTATCACCTAAAAGCAACAATCAAAACAATTCATTTTTACAAAATACCAATAGAAAGTAAAACGGCGTACCGCGCAGTCATTTATAGTGGAAAATGTAGCCAAAATTAATTTGGACATAAGCAACTCATGGGGACAGGGCTGTGATGATGGATCAAATATGCGCGCTAAAAACATGTTCCACTTTTCATGACACGTGACGATCCGCTCCAAAAAAAGGATCGTTTTGGCTGCGCAAAAGCAAAGAGGAACAGACCTTGAAACGTGACATGGATCAATGTCAATGCTGACTTGCTGAATCGACATCAGTACACAGTTTTCAAAACGACGAAACAAAGACTCTTTATGCTGACTTGCTGAATCGACATCCGGCGATACACAGTTTTCAAAACGACGACACAAAGACTATTTATGCTGACTTGCTGAATCGACATCCGGAGATACACAGTTTTCAAAACGACAAAAAGACTCGATTTTCTTTGTTTATTTTCAAACTATGTCATCACCTATTTTACTATAAATTCCGTCCTGGATGGCGAATTAAGTTAGTTATACTAGAATTGCATTCAAGTTATAAGTTTGTTTGTAACTTAAGGAAACACAGTACGGTTTTCCTTTTTCAAAATGAATAATTTTAAAAAAACTTATATTTTAAAAGTGAGATATACAAGTATATAAACATGCGTCAGTAGGTCATGTGATTGAACTCACATTCATACATACACAAATTCCACAATGGAATGCATAAGAAATTCAAAGTGTTATTTTTTTCAAGTATTATCTG
Organism: Leptinotarsa decemlineata; assembly: GCF_000500325.1. Taxonomy (NCBI): domain Eukaryota; kingdom Metazoa; phylum Arthropoda; class Insecta; order Coleoptera; family Chrysomelidae; genus Leptinotarsa; species Leptinotarsa decemlineata. Next base: position 274,579 of record NW_019289825.1, read on the forward strand.
CAGATATACTAAGTTTTCCAGATTACCAAAATATTTTTTGTGTTTTGACAATATTAATAATATATTTTGAAAAGAGTATATTGAATGTATATAGTATAGAGTATATAGAATGTTTAAGGCTTTCTGTTGCGTTGTTTCAAGAGTTTTGTCCGTTTTCAAACTGCGAAATCTCAGAGAATACTCATTGAATTCAATCGAAATAAGCGCCATTTGAATCGGTGATTGGCGAAGGTGCTTGAAGAAATGGAAGTCAGTTGGCGATAGGTTTGTGCAGTATGGTGGGTAAGGCAGAACTTCGATGCTAAATTCGTTGAATTTTCAGACGGTGATTTGTGAAACGTGCGGATGGGCGTTGTAGTGGAGCTCTTCTGTGGACCAGTACTGGCTGCTGCTGCTGACGCAAGTTTCGAAACATTTTGTCAATTTCCTCACAATGGCACTCTGCTGTGATGGTATGGCCCGGATGCAGAAAGTTATAGTTTATCACAGCAGATGCTGACCACCATACAGTACATGTTTTTTTTTTTGTTGGAACAGTGTCCAACCACTGTCCTGAACGACTCCTGTTGTCGTAGATGATCCACTTTTCATCACACGTGACGATCCGATTCAAAAAAGGATTGTTTTGGTTGCGCAAAAGCAAAGAAGAATAGACCTCGTGACGTGGCAATTTCTGTCGATCGTTCAAATCTTGGAGCATTCACTTTTCGTGGTTTAATACCTTTCTAATACGTTTTAAACCACAAAAAACCGCATGAGAGTTGACGCCCGGTTTTTCACCATCCCACGCCCCGTTTGTGATGGGTCAGTCTCCACCAGGATCCTCAAATTCTCGTCCTGGATTACTGTGGGTCTATCACTTCGGGGCTCATCTCCAAGGTTGAAATATCCAGAACGAAATCTCGTAACTCGAAGTAACTTAACGTTATCATTGCCATTCGCCTGATTAACCTTTCGGACTGTTTCAGCAACGCTTTGTTTCAATTTGAATTCGTAGTATTATTATATGAAACACTAGTGAACCAAACCCTCTAAAACTAACCGATGATTTTGTTGTGGTGAGAGTGACATTTGGCAGATGGATAGAACAAGTGATCGTTAAAAGCTACCTCGTTCACCTTTATGTTGTTTTGAGAAAGTTCTGTTCCAAATAGTTTTTGTAATTGGATTCCAAGGAGAGCAAAAAATTATGTTACTAGATGGGTTATCAATCAGTGTCTTATTTGGATAATGAAAACAATCTACCTGGGTATCAAAAAACTATTAAAGCTTGTGTAAACCAAGTATAAACTCAGTAAACTACGAACTAACAATATTGAAAGACGACTTATTTCTGTTCACTGTATTCAATTCATTCTTCCTCTTCAGGTGCAGTTCCATTTCTTGTGAAACAGAAAAAAAATATACACTTTTAATAAGGAACCCTTTTATTAGCCATGAACAGACAACGTATAACCTCAGGGCTAGTACTATAGTGTCACCAATATTTAGCCAAAGCCTCGGCAGATAATAAATAACATTATCCTGAGGTGGGTTAAAGAGCACGACAGGAGTAAAGGTAATCGCATTGCCGACTCTTTAGCCAAGGAAGTGGCTGGACTAAGAATTTTAGGACTTCGACAATTGCAGAACTAGTCAAATGTTACACCCATGCTCAATCCTTAAAGAGATGGGATGGAATCAGAGGATGTAATCTTACCAGGATCGCCTTGGGCGACACTGGGAAGCTGGCGCCGAAGAAATATCTGGCGATGACCAGGAAAATCTACGCTTAATAGTAGGATTTAACTGGCCACTGTCAACTAAGGAAACACCTCCATAATCTGGGGCTAGTGGACATACCTCTATGCAGGATCTGTGAACAGGAAGATGAGACTCTCAGGCATGTCCTGTGCGAGTTCCCGGAGTTATCGTCAATAAGAGATTGTATGTTCGGCGAGTCTTGGCCTACACCTCCCAGTGACCTGTCCACCTTTCTGGAAAGGACAGGATGGACGATGACCTAGGAGGATAACTCCTCGAGAGGATGTACAATGGCTCACATGTGGCCTAAGTGCTGTGTGCTTACACTCACCCTCCCTACTCTACAGATACAGATAAGGAACCCTTTTTACATCCAAATATGCCAAACTGTACTCGACTCATCTCAAAAAACGACTCAGGTTATCATTCCTTTTTCATCTGCCTCCGAAGATTTTTCAGAACTCAAAATTGATTCTTAAGACGGAAAGGACACATTTGATTCGACCAAGAGAAGTGGCTGTTCATCGTTTTGAGGTTCAACTCAGTACACCTCGAATTTCACTGTTCAAGAACTCTTTCATTTGGAGAACTGCGTTAATCTGAATACAATTCCTGAAAATGTTTTTCCAAATGGATTTAATCTCCAGCGATTCAAATCCAATGTAAATTGCTACTTTCGCACAGGCACGGCTCTTAGGGCACCCTAAGAATTTTCTTGTACTGCTCGGGTCCTCAAAAATACTACAATTTTCAGTTTGTACCTATATTATAAGATCAATCAATTGAAAAAAGTGTGATCACAGTGTAAGGTTTTCAGTTTACACATTTGAAATAATTTAGCAATTGACTTATCAATGACAGATGGCAACAACCGTCCTGTTTCAAAAGTAACGAACAATAAGATATTTTTCAGGTAACCGCTGTCAGAAATTCTTGTCAGTAGCGGTTATGAAATGGTTATTTTTAGAACATATAGTTCATACTACAAGAACATAGTTCACCAAATGGGATACTTCTGGATAAAATGTAGTTCCGGTTTTGTTGAAATGAATCTCAAACCAATAGGCAACAGTTTGTTGTGTACTTCGAGTGGAAAAAACCCGGTGAAAATGTATGTAGAATAGTTCAAGGATGTCTAGCTTGCTTGTGATGCGTGTATCTCCAGTTAGATGGTCGAATTTTTTTGGATGGAATCCATAAACAGCCTGTAAAACACAGGCCCAAGTACTGTTCCCTGAGGCACTCTGTAACCACACCACCATTGATGGTGGCACACTATGTCCTGTACCTCAAGAAACCTTCCATCAGCTGGTATGATACTCTCAGTATCCTAAAGTTTTCCAGAGTTTCGAATAATTTTGGGTGGCTGGCTATAGCAGTTTTTTTTGTATTGAATCTGCTATAGCATCTTAAGTTGACCTGCCATCCATAACACCAAGTTGATTTAAAAAAAAATCAGATATGTCAAGGTGCGAATGCTCGCTCATGCTCGCTCGTGCTCGCTTTTTTGGTGAATACGCACCTTTAGAGGGAAGCGATAAGCAACTGTAGTTTGAGACTTTCCGTTTGTCCCAAGATTTGTGAAGTGGTTATATATCTGCTAATTTCAAGGTATCTGGATGAATTCTACTCTGTAGACAGAAGCAAGAAATAAGTAGATTGATTGAATATAGGAATACTTACCACTGGACAGTCACTGAAATTGACTGCTCAAGGTATCAGATAGAATTTCAATATTCTTCCATAATTTTTTCCTTCACAAACTATGCATTTCGTTCCGTATCTATAAACATACCTACTCTTATTGCGTACTTTGTATATAGAAGGAACATTTTTAATCGATTAATTGCAGTGGTACTCATGTCGACGTTGAAAATATAATTAAACAAGTATTTTCACTTGTGAAAGCAACTGCAGAAATCCACACCGTCATTGCAACAAAATTGGATATTTTTATAATGAAGGTGTTGAGGTGAATGTACTTTATATTTTCATTTCAAGAAGTGGTTCATCAGGCCTAAGATACTGCGAGTCACAAATGTTTCACCAGAAAAATAAGTAAGAAATGACTAAAAACTAATGTTTTATATTCATCATGAACTAGCGACGTTATATTGCTTCAAAGTGTGATAATGAACGGTCGAAACTTTTTAGACGCAATATTATATTTGAAAAAAGGTGCTGGAAGAATGAGAAAACAAAATAATAAATCAAAAGTGTCTCTTATCATTGTTTCTATTACGAATCCAAATATGCGAAACACCTTTTTCATGTTACTTTTTTGTTGTTTAAGTTATTCATCATTGATTAGCGACATTTACGAAATTATTAGCGAAATTTTCAGCGACATTTACGGGTGATTAAATGAACTGTTGCATATTCATTATCACAAAGTATGGTTTGAATGTTGATTTATGAAGTTACATTTTATTTTTTTCCTGTTATGAGTGATTTGATTCTGTCCGAATAAATCTAAATGAAAAATGAAAAATTTTGGCTGTAGAAAATGGTATTTTTGAGCATTATTGAAAGAGAAATAACAAAATGACAATTTTATTTTCGGGAGAAATACTTTCGAAAATGTTTTACAGTTTCGGCTTCTAATATGTGTAAATTCATTTTAATTGAATACTAATAAATGTTCTGTTCTGAATGAACAGATAGATATTCATAATTCTCGAATCATCAATAATTCCCCAAATGACTCTTGATACCTCTCTCTACCTATTAATGCAACTTTCAGTATTTAAGGAGATGACATAATATACGTAGGTTAGTTTATAACTCGTTCTGAAGATGACACAATGTGTCGAAACAACTGTTAGCATCAATTATTAGTGTTGTGTTAATTTGTTTTTGGCAATATTTGCTAGTATATTAAAGAAGAAAGTAACACAAACCATGAAATTATGAAACAACAAAAGTTTCCAGTGGCGCATTTGCTTTTTCAGCTGCAGGAAAACCCGGAAAAACCTGCAGTACCACATCATCTGAAGATCTTGATCTGCCAATGTCCTCTCTCTGATAAAACAAAATGTAGGGTGTCTCCAGAGGTTCCAATAAATGCAATACATCGCCAGAACACTTAGTGACATGACTATATGAATTGTGTGAATTGTAAAGTATTATTTTCACTCTACCCATTCAATTTCGAAAAATCTTTTTTACCATCGGGGTTCAATCGATTATGAGTGCTTAATCTGTTTTTTGAATCTTAAATTGAAGGGTGGGGCAAGTGCTATGAAGCCTAATTTTTAATATTGAACAGATGTTTTGAGAAATCATATGAGAGACACATTTAGGGTTTTGGCAATGGCCAGACTTTCCTCTCAGTAGAAACTCCCAAAAATGTATATGAAAGGTAATGTAATTGTAAAACTTCGATGGTAATTCATTTGCATTCATTTAATGGCACATTTCCTATTCTCATAAAGTTGGAATTGCACATACATTTTTCTTCTACTTAGGGCCGTCACGGAAAGAAAAAAAAAAGAAAAACCAGGAGGGGGAAGGGAATCCAAATTTTCCCAACCCCACCAGCAATTTTTCCCAACTTTTGAAGGAATGAAAGCCGAGGGATTAGTTACTACTATAATATATTTAATTTACTTAGCTATCCAAAGATTGGCAGAATGCTTATACCCGTTAAGGTATGCACAAACAAAAATAAATTTAGGTAATTATAAAAATAATAATGGGAATTATTCTACTTTGGACCAAGGTCCTTGGTCTACCACCATATCCACCATGTATAGGAATATTCAATACAAATGGAAGGAAAAAACACTTAAATAATATTGTGCTTATTGTTTTCTATTATTATTTTTTCTATCTTCACAGCCAGAAATTTCCCAACTTTTCCAAGTCGAAAAGACAGCAAAAAGTTGGGAATTTTGTAAAAATGTCACTTCAAAATTTGTGGACTGTTCAGGACTGTTTTCTTACTTGGGAGGAATTAAAATTTTTTGAAGATTTCAAACAACTCAGAATTTTCTTCAAGTTATCCATGTTGGGAAATCCCAACCTTCTCCTGGTTCTTTCCTTTTTCTTATTATCTCTCCTTTCCTTTTCTCTCATTTTTATTTTTTAATTTTTATTCATTTTTTTACTATTATTGTTTTCTATCTTCATGACCCAAAATTTCCCAACTCTTCCCAACTTTTTCCCAAGTCGAAAAAGCAGGGAGGGGAGGCTCCCCACCATTCCCCCATGGCGACGGCCCTGCTTTTACTTATTCAAAAATATTCTTGAAGTAGGTAGCTGCTTTTGAGGGAACGAGGGTTTCATTTTAACTTGTTGAACGGTTGTGTTAAACTGCTAAAATGTGAAATGAGCATATCTTTTTAATAATTCTTGGTTGGATGCAAAGAAATACGAAGAGCGTACGAAACGAAGTACAATTTGAGATGTTTTGGATATTTGTTGCGGGAGCTGTATGTATTCTGCTGTATATCAGTTTTAATGATGAATGTTATTTTTTCTAAATGGAAATGCAAATAACCAAAGTTATTGTCAGAGTGAAAGAATCAATGCATAAATAACACAGTGGATCTCTACTTCTACATGTATAGCGGACTAGCTAATCTCAACACTAAAAATGCAAACAAAAGGTAATTCTGTAATAGAAAGATCTTTGGCTCTACAGGACAATGCTTCACCTTATTATTTTTTCTAATCCGACAATGGATAAATATGGATGAATCAACAGAATGAAAAAATTAATCTTTTCCGAGTTAATCAGATTAACACCTTCAGATTTCTCTCGTTGGTAACGATGTAAATTCGTTGGTTTCAAAGCTGCCGATACCGATGGATTGAAGGCGAATTCCTGCAGTATATCAGATACATTTCTTTTCCTCCAGCACTGGAACGAAAATATTGAAATAATCAAAACTAAAACGTAATATTTCTACCCCACCTCTGCATTTTTAAATTCATTAGATATCAATAAATCATGAATATCGATTTAAACTGATTGCAGAACCAATGCTGTTATTGGATTGTCATTGACGACATTCTTTTCTGTTATACAATACTTTTGAAGTATCATTTGGGACACTACCAAGGACAAAGAAATGCTGCATATACCGACAATCGCGGTCTATGTTCGTTTATGCGGAGGCCTCATTTTTAAACGATTACATTCCGTTATGAGGTTACAGTAATTTTTATTTGCATATTCTCAGATACGAGGGGTGAGTAAAAGTTATCTGCACTGTTTTCAATTGTTTGTTCACGTGATGTAACTGGTCGATACTTGGTGAAAATTCATAGCAAGCTTGAGTTATACCTCATTGTGAAATTTCCTCTGAAAATTTCGCAAAACCACAACACGTTTCACTACACAATAAATTCTTCAGGCGTGGAAATACTAACTGAATTTTAGGGATGTTTCGGATATGCTCTACCCAAAGAAGCCACAGTAGACATTTGAACCATGTTATATTCCACACATAATGGCATCAATTGATCTTTCAAACAAATAAAAAATTCACTTTACACCAGACACCTTCCGAGGTCAGAGCGTGTGAAGATATCTCTGTACGCCAATTACACGGCTCTTCTCTCATCTTCCATGGATCGGGAGCTCGGCGTCGTCTACATGCAACCTACATTGAACGACCTAGAGGGTTGATACCCCGAATGGAAGATCCGAGTGAACCCGGAAAAGACTCAGGCGATAACCATGGAAAGAATGCTATCTTCTCCGGTGCGGGTAAATTACCTCACCTGGAACCCGCACATCACAACCGTGAAGGCAAAGATCGAGGGTCGGAACGAAACTCTAACAATAGACGATCCTAACTGAGCCTAAAGAACAAAATCACGATCTATAAAACGATGTTCAAGCTTGTCACATGTGTGCTTCAGGCGTCTGCGGACAACGTCTAATATCTCTATTCTGGAGAGATTGCAAAATAAGTTAATACGGATGATTGTGAATGCTCCGTGTTTCGTACGGAACGAAGCCATCCGCAGAGATTTGCAGTTGCCTTCCATTCAGCAGCCCATTCAGTCGAGGAATCGACAAGTCTTTGATTGCGCAGAAACCCACGATTATCCGTTAGTTAGGGAAGCTATAGATTATGCTGTAGACGACCCTTCTCGATATAGAAGGCCCAGACTCTGTCGAATAAGGCCCTCATGTCCGCCGTTGAAAGATGAACAATATCTTCATTTAAACACTCCAGTCAGGCAGGACATTCATGCCGCCATCCCATGATCTGTCTTGACTCGTTTGTCCTTCTGACAAACACCAGTCGAAAGGGTAAGGGAGTCAGGCTCCAACATGTTTAAACCGAATTAAACTAAAATTCTGATGATATCTCATGCACACTTTGTTTCATTTAAATTGAAATATGGAAAGCGCCTAATGAAACATACGTAGTAGCAGGAGAACATGTCATACGATAGCCAAAAAAATGATCATTAGAAACATATCATTCCTACAAATGAAGCACAAGCCATCAGCATTGTGTTGATAGTCTATCAAAGGTAGGTATATATCAATGAGAAAATAAAATAAAAAGCAGGAAACTGTAGAGGTGCTTCAAAAATGGCGATGCCGAAAGATGGTAGAACGGTACAAATTGAAACCAAAACTAAAAAACGGAACAAGATGTTCCTTGGTGTGAATATTTGAAATCCATTGAAATATTTCGTCAGAATCTTTCGATATCAGTACGACTTCAAAGAAGGCTTGTCAACCGAGGACGCAATTTATAGATTAACTTCAATCATTTATACTGCTTCAGATGGAATGGAACCGATATTTGGTATATTTATAAACCTTTCCAGAGATTTTGACATCGTATGTGTCATACAAATCTATTGAGAAAAGTAAACAATCATGGCATCCAAGGAAAGACATATGGTCTTCCGTCCAGTTACTTATCAAAGCGCGAACAGAGTGTGGAAATTGATGGTGTACTGATTATGCCCAGACTGTGACTCATGGTGTTACTTAAGGTACTGTATACTGGGTCCACTTCTTTTTATCATCTACATGAATACTTGGTTCTCCCTAAATACCTCTGGGCAAACAATACGTTTCGTCAATGATACTGTCAACATGTACAAACCGTTGATTTTAATTTTCCTAAAATTTCAGAATGGTTTCAATTCAATAAATTGACTGTTCACACAAAAACTTCATATTTATTATATACATCTTACATCAGCGGAGTACCAAATCCAGGCCCCCTCAAGGTAAGTTTGAATGAAAAAATCCTTTCAGCAATATCGGTGAAATACCTTGGTGTATCCACAAATGAGATAGCCTCTCAAAAATTAAGGGGTGTTCCGAAATTCAGATATCCCAAGGGTTTAATGGGCATCAGACAATTGAAAATAATTTATTTCCCGCTAATATATTCACAACTCTCATATGAAATTGAAATATCGAAGAAGGGGGGGAGGGTTGGTGATTGTTTTGAAGAAAGTTTTAATGAAGTTCAAAAATGGATCATGAAAGTAATATTTGGCAAGACCCGTGATTATTGTAGCGATCTCTTATATGGAGAAGCTAAATCATGGATATCTGCAACTATTCTGTATGAAAATATTATGTTGTGTATTTTACACGTTTTTTGGGTTCAGGAGCCATTATCTTGAAATGAAAATACGAATTAAGTACGAGAAATACATACTTATTGAAAACTATGACCGATCTACCTATCGGTAATAAAACACACATTTGATGCAATAATTTCTAATGACGACCCCTGCATTTCAAACAATAAGTTTGCATTAGTTTGCGTTTTTATGATAAAAATCAATTAAAAATAGTTCTGAAACTAATAAAAATATGAAATATGTATGAAAAATAACTTGCACCGAGTGCAATTTTGTCTGTAGATGTCTAGCATTTCGTAAAGAATGTTACACTTTTATATTTTTAAAATAAGTAGCTATATTACTCTTTATATACGTTCGGATATCTCTAGTCAGCTAGTTTGTAGTGATTTTGTTGCGTATTTTCAACAAAACTAAACTAAACTCGAAGTAAATCTCAAAATCTATCACTGACTTACAGGTCGGTAATGAAGCACATGCCACAAAATGATTTCTATTACCGACCCCTGCGTGTCTCACAATAGATTTGCATTGTTATAATGAAAACCAATTGAAAACAGTTTTAAAACTGATATAAATTTGAATATATATGAAAAGTAACTCACACCTAGCGCAATTTCAAAAATCACTAATTTGTTTGTAGTGATTTTGTTGCGTATTTTCAACCTCTTATTAGAAAACTAAACTGTTTTCAAAGTAAATCTCAAAATCTATCACCGACTTACAGGTCGGTAATGAAGCACATGCCACAAAATGATTTCTATTACCGACCCCTGCGTGTCTCACAATAGATTTGCATTGTTATAATGAAAACCAATTGAAAACAGTTTTAAAACTGATATAAATTTGAATATATATGAAAAGTAACTCACACCTAGCGCAATTTCAAAAATCACTAATTTGTTTGTAGTGATTTTGTTGCGTATTTTCAACCTCTTATTAGAAAACTAAACTGTTTTCAAAGTAAATCTCAAAATCTATCACCGACTTACAGTTCGGTAATGAAGCACATGCCATAAAATGGTTTTTATTACCGACCTCTGCTTTTCTCATAGTAAGGTTGGATTTTTATAACAAAAACTAGCAGAAAACACTTTCAGACATAATGAATATTTCAAATACACATGGACACTAACTAAAAAAATCAAACTATGCCTCTAGAACCTTAATTTCAAAGTTCAAGTACTTACCGATCACAGTACACTATTGCACTATCAACCGTCTTCGACAAAGAACAATGGTCGAAACTCTGTTTCATTGATAGGAACAGTTTTGTCACATGTACATATTCGAATAAGCTGATACTTTTTCTATTAAAGAATTTATTCTACAGCAAGGTACTGCATCGAAAATATGGACAATAGTAAGGTGAAATTGTAGGTTGTTGAAATTGTAGGTTGTGGAGGGTCGTTATTAGCCCATTTTACCTTATTCATTAAAAATGGAAAAACACTATTACAAGTTCACTGATACGATTACAATACCTGAAAAATTGTTGCTATATTTCTACCCCGATGTGAGAAAACGATCGGATAGCGAAATGCCAATCACGTGGCACCTAGAATATATAAGTAGGTTCTTTATGAGACTCAGAATATTGGAAAATATAGGACATACAAAAATTGTTCAACTGACTGAATTCTCAAGATGGGACGTGATATGTTTACTAAAATTAAAAATAAATATAGTTTAAAAAACAGAAAAACACGCTTTCAAAGAACATCAAACTAAAAATGAAGTATTATTGTAAAAAAAGCGTGGGCGCTTTGTGCCATATTTTTTGTATATCAAGAGCCCGTCGCTTTTTTACAATAATACTAGTATTTCTCGTTCGTTATTGTCTTAAGCTTATTTTGGAAAAAATATTTTTAACTTTCCAGTTCGATGTTCCTTGAAAGCGTGTTTTTTAGTTTTACAAATTATATTTATTTTATCTAAACTTCGGGATCAATCAGCCGTATATTGTTTTGAAAAATGACCATTGATATTTTCCGATTCCGGAGAGGGAGCCTGAAAATCAGTTACCAAGGTCAAAGCAGCAGACGCCAAAAGGAGGGTTACAAATAAGGCAGCAGGCGCGCGTGGTAATAAAAATACTTTGTTCAAATGAAGAAATACATGTAGAGTGAGTTCGAATTATATCAAGGAGGATACGTACAGCGTCATCTGCCCGCGAATAGATCAAGCAATAATGTCGATATATCAGGGAGGTTGCGTACAGCGCCATCTGCCCGCGAATAGATCAAGCAATAATGTCGATAATTCTGTTAAATACAGATCCCGGGCTTGAGAGTTACAAGCAAAGAAACAAAAATACATACATGCAGGTGAAGCTAATAAAAAGCTTGTTAAAAAAAAGAGACCAATCTGTCTCCTGATCAGGTCATTTTACCGAATTGTGGAAATTACCTTACATGTTACTTTCATTGAAAATTTACCTATAGATGACCTTATCGAAAAATCTAAATATGTCTGTTCTTTTTAGTGTCCGACCGAAACTGGTTTTTACGACCGAAACCGAAACCGAAAACGAATTTCGGCAACGGTCTCAGTTTCGGCCGAAACCGAAACTTCCTAACAAGGATAATGTTTGAAAGGAGAAATTAAGAAAAGGATTCAGTTAGTCTTTATTTTTTTTATCTTTAAATCACAACGTTATGCAGTCTTCGACATTTTTATTTATTGATAATCAACATAAAATCCCTTATTTGAGAAAAATTATTAATGGCACCTTAAAAATACTTAAAATAGGTGAGATGTTTATTTGAGAAGGAGTAGATCCTTCTTTTGAATATTATTGATGGGTTTTCAAAAATATTAAACATAAAATTACTTATTTGAGTTGTTACCTAATATCACTTGTATAAAATTTAATGAGCCGAACATGACCGATCAGAGCGCGGGAACCCCAGAATGCAGTTTCGGTTTCGGTCGTAGTTTTGGCAGATTTGCCGCCGAAACCGAAACTGAACCGAAACCCGTTTTTTTGCCGAAACTCGACCGAAACCGAACTTTCGGTCGGGCACTAGTTCTTTTGTATGTGTTATATTGTTTGTAATTTCCATTTACTTATACAAATAAACATTTTGATTATATTTTTTTATGAAAAATGTCAATTCCACAAATCAAAAACAGTTGGAATTCTGTATTTGAAACAACTAAATACGAGTATGACTCTGTCAATTATGATATGACTCACCGTAATGTTCTCTTTCGGTTCTGGTAATTCTACACCAATTCTTGGCCCCAGCGTGAACTCTAGAATATAAATTCCCATAATATTGGCACACGTATAAATCAAGTAAAGAAAAAAGAAACATCTTAATGTGCTGCTCAGATCTAACGAACGAAAATACTCGCGTATAATTGATCGTCGGGAATCTTTCTCGGTCATGTTTCTGTCTAATGAACCTCAATTGGTATTTTACTTCCATTTCAATGTCTTCGTTTAACCCGATCATTCAATATCATCGTGAACCCAGTGACCACCAGACTGATATTGGAAACATTTCATTATCATTTATTTTTTAGATATGATGAAGTTCTTTGGAATTATTTTCATTAACGAGACCACTTAGTTACCAAAGAAAGATGAATCTTATTGAAACAACACTTTCAGTGAAGGATCTTAATATCTACAGGGTGGTGCCGGAAGTGGTACCAGTGTTATGTGAAGGAGTGATATTGTTAAAAAATTTTCTTTGTCAATTATGAGATGATATTTAATGAAACCATAGTTCATTTTCAGTTAGAAACCTATACTTTTCCAAAATATGTATTCTTTGTCTTTTTTAAGAAGTAGAATTATCGATTATCTCAAAACTTCATTTTTATTTGAAAGTGATTGACAATATTTCATAGTGAATTTTACTAGTTCGGACTTCCATTGTCTGATATGATTCTACTATTATTGCACATTTATGAAGGAACAAATTAAATTAAATTGAATAGCTGAAATATAAATAAAACATAAGCAGTAACACGTGAAATGAAAATACAACAAAATAAAATAATTAAGATGGAAGATGAAAATGAGCACAGTGTGAAAATAATGAAAAATAAAAATAAACAAGAATTAAAACATAAAAAAATGAACAATAAAAAAATTTAAATTAAATAAAAATGTAAAAAATATGAAAAGATTTCTTGGTTCGAAATCACTTTATATTTTTTATTTTTATTTTTGTTTCTCATTTATCAGGAATATAACAAACTTTATTCATCAAGAAAGTAATACAAATCATGAAATTTTGGAACAACAACAAAAATTGGCGCTCCGGGGCGACTTCATTGATTCCAATGGCTCATTTGCATTTTCAGCTGCAGGAAAACCTGGAAAAACCTGCAGCACCACATTATTTCAAGATTTTGATCTGAAAATGTCCTCTCTTTCATAGCACAAAGTGTAGGTTGTCTCCAAATGCTCCAATAAATTCAAAACATCGCCAGAACACTTCGTGACACGACTATCGTCAAAGTTATATCAGTCCGTTTCATCTTTGACCAATGCGTAGAAATGACTAGATTCGACGCCAGAACCACAGTAAACAATGGAGTTTTTGAAGTACACTAGATACTCATTAGGATAACACGAGGATTGTTCTGAATTCTTGGGGTTCTTTTTGAATACTCTTCGTGAGCAAAAAGATTGCAGAATCAATACTCCAGACCGCTCTAGATTGAATGATTCCGTACAGTCTTTGTCATCTTGTGTCTGTAGATCTTCAGCTGGAAAAATCCTCACTTGTTAACCTTGTAGTAAATGTTCCAGAGATAGCGAACACGTATGTGATTTTCTGGAACTACAACTAGCTTTCCTAATATGACTAATAACCAGTTCGTGCAAAGCTTATTGTTAAATCATCTTAAAATGGAACTTCTAACGGGTGATGATCAACTGTATTGCCAAACATTCGCAGAACTAACTGTCTATTATAAGAAAACAAGTATATCTAAGGCACCAGTCAATCTAATAATCACACTGATGATCTTCAAACATGACAACCTCTGACGGAAGCACCAGACTCTTACGAAGGTTCGAAATAGATGAACACTTCAATTTAGCAGACCACTATTATAATCTTCATGGAGTCATTGTTCACTGAGGTTCGGGCGTTGAATCTTAGTAGTTTCATTTATAATATAATATGAGGAACAGTTTTCCCAAAACTAGATTGAGGAATCAAATTTTAATTTTTTTATTGTTCTTTCGGTGTAAGTTATGTTTGAATGAATATCTATTTTCGAATATCAGTTGTAGTTGTCTACAAGTAACAAATTGGTTTATTTTCCACTTTGCAATCCATCACTACTCATTCTCACAACTTAAACATGATTTGAAAGATCAATATATGGTTATTTCTACCATTCCTCGAATGATATTTAGAACTGAATGTTCTGTTATTATTACATCCAAAAACTTGAAAGCCCTTCACGTTACTGAAGTCTCAAGAGAGACGTAATCACTAACATTATCCTGAATTATAAAAAAGTTGCTCGAAAAATATCCTATGGATATAATAATTACCTAAAAGATCATCCTCCATAAGTCTTTCATTATTTCTATGACCGAGTTCAAAAATGAAACTTTCTCAGAAGTAGTTAAAAAGTTAAAATATGCTCTTCTTATCTATGATTGTAACATAATCGTAATGTATATGTTTAAGGTTCGAGAACCGCCGAACAAAATTCGTTTTCTGTCAGTCGCTGCAGTTTTCACTGCAGTTGCCATCAGATCCCAAACATAGTTTTTGTGATTCAGCTGCTCTGTTAGACGCTACCATCAGAGACTTTGAAATGTTTGCCTTGCAGTGAAAGTTGGAGAAAGAGATAGATGACAAATCTCGTTCATCGGTCGATATCGAAGCTTGCTTTTGGGCTTGACTGAGTCTTCTGTCATAAGGTCTCTTCGTAAGAAGAGATATGAACGCCTACTCAAATTCAAGAGCGTGTCTATGAAGATAATTTTAAGTTACCGTCGATAGATATCTCTCGAATACTTTTACCATTAACGCTGGTGTTCCCCAAGGATCCATATTATCTCCAACCCTCTTTTTATTGTATATCAACGACTTATTGGAAAAAAACAAATATCCAATATATAGCTTTGCTGCTGACAGCAGTAGACCCCATTTGGATTCCAGGACATCGGCTGCAGCTGCACATCTTTACTGGCAGCAGGAGGTTACATATGTTAATGAGGATCTAGAGGTATTTCGAATTGGGGTGAAAGTAACTAGGTTCAATTCGGTACCACGGAGACCCAGGAATCGGTTTTCTCCAAGAAGATAAATGTCTTCGAACCCGACAATTTCGCTTTCTGCTTTGATAAATTTGTTGGTTTATAAAAAGGACACCAATATGTCTTGGCACAATCATGTCGTTGGAATGGCAAAAGCTGCTTCTCAAAAGCAGAAATACTCTTTCGAATCGAAAACTCAAACACCTCAGCAACTTTTAATGTTTTATAAAGCTCAGATCAGACCTTCTTTGGAGTATTGTTCTCATTTATATACAAACCATCTAAATCCCATACCGATTGGTCACATTACAAAGACATGCGTAATTTTACTACAGGTGCGATTCGCTGGGAAAAGAAAGCTTACCTGGACTTCACTTTGAGAAATAGTAACTCTAAAATGATCTGGAATACTCTCAAATTTCTGGATATTCTAAAATCCAAGAATAACCTTACCTTTCCACCACATTTGTCAAATTTGGATGAACTTAATACTCACTTTGTCAACATCAGTCACCCAACAAAAAACCATACTCATTTAACTCTTCTTGATAAGTAAAATCATAATTCTAATGGGCCAAGCTTCCATTTTACCACTATTACTCCTATCCAAACGCAACTCTACCTGGATCGTATCAAGAGTAATTGTGTTGGTTCAGACGGGATATCCATCAAAATGATCAGACTAGCCGAGAGCTTCCTAATAAACCACATTACCCACATTTTCAACACCGCAATTGAAACTAATACCTTTCCCACCCTCTGGAAAAGCAATAGTATTACCCTTGCCTAAATGTGACAATCCTACAGAATTCTCGCATGTATATATGTGTATATATGTATATATGTGAGCTAGATTATGTGTTTATGGTTATGTGTATGTTTGTTGGATTTGCTTATTATTTGATGGTTAGTTGTTAATATTATTTGCTATTTCATAGGTTTTTTTTTAATTTCATAAATACCTAGGTTAAGTTGAAAAACAGCATAAGCTGAACTTCGCCTTTCATCGATTGTTTTACTGTGTTTAATTTGTAATTATTCGATGAATAAAGCCGATTATTATTATTATTATTTATGGAGATCCGCCCCTAAGCATACCCTGGAGCTGCTGGATTCCATTCAGAAAAGAACCATTCGCCTGATTGCAACCTTGATAGTCTGGAACATCGAAGAAAGGTTGGATATTTGTCTCTCTTCAATAGTTACTTTAACGGGAGGTGTTCAAGTGACTTGGCACATTTGATTCCACCAAGAGCGGTACATATCAGAAATACGCGTCGGACTATGGCTGCTCATAGTTTTGAGGTTCACCTCAGTACATCTCGAACTTAAGAACTGCTTAAGAACTGTTTTATTTGGAGAACTGCGTGTATGTGGAATGAACCTCCTGAAAATGTTTTTCCAAATGAATTTAATCTCCACCAGTGGACTGTAGAGCTCTGGTTTGATATTATTCACTATTATAGTGAGAAATATTGAAAAGTTATAAGGTCTACATCAACGAGAGATGAATTGAAGTCATTTTAACTCATCTCAAGATGACGCCAATCTGGTTGCTGAAATGCAGTTCTGGTATGTAGAAGGAGTTGGAATAAAAGAGTCTTAGGTCAGTGTGGTCAAGTAAAAAAATAGTCGTGACTCAACAAGAATACTTGTTGAAAAATTAAAAATACACGTGGATACATTTTGATACTTTTATTTACAAAAACAACATACATATAATCGAATTTATGAAATTCGTATATTGTTTGAAATATTGACTTCGATTTCACTCGAGTTCAATAGCTCAAAATAAAAAAAATAATTTAAAAGGAAATCCTTATAAATAAATCACAGACTGGATTAGAGAAAAACTCTTTTATGTGTCTAAAACATAATTTGCCATTTTTCACTTATTTTACCATGAAAATGGAATAAAATTTGTCTTGAAACAAAGTGCAGTGTAATTGGTTACAGGGTCCATCAATTTGAATGTCATGATATGTGGAATCTGAAACAATTGGAAATATTGAAGATAAAGATATTTTGGATTGAATAAATGGATTTGTGTTTCCGCATAAAATATATCACTCAAGCTTGGTGGGCACAGTTGGTAAATTTTTTAATACTGGCCATACAAGAAAGTGTATACTCGTTAGTACCTATTCGAGAAAAAAATTAAACAATGTATTTCTGAATTTTCCTGGAACGCATACGATATTTTTTTAACTTAAAAATAAGTGTTGAATCTGAATAATATATTTATGATGGAACAAAAATCAACTGTATTTTCACCGAATACTTAGATAAATCACAACTTGAGCTACCAAAGACAAGCATTGAATCCTCTTGGTTCATTTGCCTGTCAATGGATAGACCAGCGTGCTGAAAACCAGCTTATAATCCATTATTTAATGTATTATGCCATTTCTCACCAGTGAAAGCAAGTTGAATTTCATTGACACCTTGTATTGTATATTCTCCTGTTTCACCAAAGGACAGAAAGTATTCAATATTCCCAGGCATCCATCGCGTTGTTCGGAATCCACTGGGATATTCTCTTCTCCAAAGATGCTTTTCACTTTCAACACTGGAGTGATTCTTTCCAGATAGCAAGCTAGAATGAAAGATCAAACTGGAAATTCGGGCGTAGAATTAATCCGAAACAAGCACTTCTCCTAATCATCGGAACTGCAGAAATTGAGATATGGAAAAAAAACACGCGTCGAGAAGAATAATGGAGTTTTAGTGATTGGGAGAAATTCTTGTTTTGGAAGCAGCTGAAGTGTCAAAAATAGGATTCGTGTATCATTAAAATACATCATTCTATCATACAGTTTAGGGAATGAAAATATGTTTTCGGGTGAGTACCAGACTACGAAAAAGAAATATTTTTCGAAATCTTCTTAAGGTCACCTTAAATATACCGATGTATGTGGTCCAAATATCTACTTGAAACGTTAACAAAGAAGATGGATGTTTTTTAAATTTCTGAAATGATGCCACGGTTTTTTGCTGGCAAGTGATAATCTCATAATGAAAGGTCATTCAAGTACATCACAATGGACCATTAAAATTTCAGTCATACAGGGCTTTTCATGATGAGCGTTAATTAGCCGTTTCTGACAAACTATTTAACGGATCAACCTGAAAATTTCACAGTATGCATAAATCAATATGACCTACACGCCTAAAATATTTTAGACGAAGCGGCGTTGTCGCTTCTACTATAAAGTAGCGGCTTCTCTGATTTTTCAAATGGAAAACCCCGTATATAATATCATATTATGATTCATTATCACTTTGTCAACAAATTCATATACTATTTCCCTATACCTATCTATTACCGTTTAGATATAAATTAATTTCGACATTTTTTTTACCAAACATGAACTTTTATAAATGCTGATAATCTTGAACTCTCTTGCACTAAAACGATAAAATTTGAAATGGACTGGAGTGATACTATGAGGATCTTCACTCCGAGCCATATTTTCATTTGCCTCATACAGGGTCTTCAAAAAATGCAGATACTTTGATCTCATGAAAAAATGAGTGGAACTCAATTTTTTCAAATGGAACACCCTGTATATTTCAACATTTTTGAGCTCTACATCCAATTTTAGATTAACTTTGTTCAGATAATACTATTTCTATTTTGAACCGTTTTCGAGATAAACTGTTTCAAACGGAAACTGACGTGGTTTTCTTGCTCGTTTTTTTGAATTCATCACTTATTTTGGATATTCAACATTTTTTTTATACTCAGTAATATTTCTTTTTGATCCAGTTTTTTAACTGTCTCAGATCAGTCAATTCGAAATTGGTATGTGCCTATCTTAGAAAACGTTACAATTTGTATACATTGAGGTATTGGTCTCTAACGTACAACAGTACACATTAATATTTTTTAATAGTGTGCTTTGGAAAAATAAATAAACCAATTATTCAACGTCAGACTTTCGTTGGTGGTTTTGAGTGATTGTGATAGCTACCAATTCTAATAGAATAATGTCAAGATTAGGTTACAGTAATGAAGATTTCTTGAATTTATTGAATAATTTATGGTGAGTGCAAAAGAATTGCAAGTAGAACATCGACTACTAAAAAACTGTAGGTTGAATGGAACCTTCCGTCCAAAAATAATTCGTAAGAAGACTAAAGTGGATGATGATGACAATGGTATAACAAGAATTTGTTGACAAAGTGATAATGAATCATAATATGATATTATATACGGGGTTTTCCATTTGAAAAATCAAAGAAGCCGCTACTTTATAGTAGAAGCGACAACGCCGCTTCGTCTAAAATATTTTAGGCGTGTAAGTCATATTGACTTATGCATATTGTGAAATTTTTAGGTTGATCCGTTAAATAGTTTGTCAGAAACGGCTAATTAACGCTCATCATGAAAAGCCCTGTATATGTCTTTTAAATTGGTTAAGGCTTTGCCGTGATTTTCAGTGCTACTATCTTCATTCGGATTTGAAGATAGTATAACACTGATATATGTCTTTGTCTGTCAAAACATTCAAAAAAATGACTGTTCTGGATAATCTTTAAAAATATTTTCAACCACGATTCCTCTACATGTGTGATAACTTTTCACTTTAGACACATTCACCTACAGATTCTCCGCCCCTTATCATTATTGTCTGGAGGTCAACTTTCTATTTATAATTCATAAATAATAAACAGTGTATTCTCTCAAAGGTTGTTCGACCCGAGTTCTGAATGAATGGTAATTCTCATCCGTATGAATCACAATGGAGATAGATATAGCCATTTTTCTTAGCTGGTTTTCTGGAAAAGTATCTCAATTCCAGATAGGTTGATAGATAAATATTCTTGACTGGAATCTCGAAAGCAATGAAGATATATTCTATAAGTTCATCATAATAATTTAGAATATTTCAGTCGATATCTTTCAGTCTATCACGATCACTTTGAATTGGTAAGTGAGTTAAATACTTTCTCTACATGAAAATTCATGAATCTTTGGTAAGAACATATGACAATTATAAATGAAATTTCATTATTCAATCACAATAACTGGAGGCGGGTTGACTGTCCTTGTTCATCTTCCACTGCCTGAACCACTGTGCATGCTGTTTTTTGCCGCGTGCATTGGCTGGGGATCTGGGTGTTGAGCAAACTTGCCATCGGATGCCTGCTTCCACGTAGCCCCGCTGGATACGGGAATGACAGAATCACTCATATGGGAAGGTTGTCGCAGGTATTAAGGTGGAAATCTTGCACCTTGACTATCCGACCACCTCATCAACGATGAAACAGCAGAGCATATACTCTTACCATCTGACATGAAACAACACTCAACATACAAACTAATCGGCTTCTTTAAGAAGCTGGGTTTATTTGGTCGAGTGTGAATAGGTGTGAGCCACAATAAACCCTTGCGAGTTGCGGTGGAGGGTCAAATAGACCCACTCACGTTGGACCTAACCTAACCTTACAATAACTGGAATTTCTATAATTTCTGGATGCCGAAAAGTATCTAGTAAATCTGGTATCATGCTGATTTCAATTGATTCTGTATAATCACAATTCAGGACTATTAAAAAACACACGATTGTTGTACACGCTGCTGCTAGATTTTTTTGGCTAATCGTCAATGGTTGCTGAATATTTTTGGAGGGCAAATACCGAAGTTAGGAAATACCATTTACGATAATCTCTGCAACTGACACCTGGATTAGGTCTTCATTCTTCATGAATCGGTTATTCATAATCCAATGAATGTCAATGCATGTCACGAATCAGAAAAAAAAGCTTCGACTTGGAAAAATACGACAATGTAAACTTTATAATCCGAATAATAGGAGGTAACCATTAAAAAGTAATGAGAACGAAACGGTGCGACTACTGCTTCCAACGAACTCCAAATCAAATACTTATTTCATTTATGCAATTCACCAAAAAATTGGTAGGTAGATTGGTCTGAAATCTATTTGACCCTTCATTGAAACCCTGAGAGTTCATTGTGGCTCGTACCTATTCGAACTCGATCAAATGAATCTAGCTTCCTAATGAAACCGATTACTTCATTTGGTGACATATCTTTCAGGTTAGCTGGCAAAAGAGGGACTCTGCCAAACTGCTGAAACTTAAACCCGTACATGATAAGCACAGAATATATGTTTAGCGGTTAGTCTGCCTACCCTCATCAGGTAGCTACAAATGTATGGCTTGTGAAATAGGTCTCTTGTGACGCTTCTCAGCAATGCCCGCAGCAATCTTTAAAGATGAGGGCATCTGTGAGTCAGCTATACCCTCCAAAATATAGTTTTCAGACATGCAGAGCTTCTTCGCTTCCGATTTGGTTGAATCATCGTTTGTTTTGATGACCTACTCCGGGGGAGTTTGTTTTCTCATCTGTTGTTGCCCAAGAAATTGAAGCGACTGAGATTCATAAGATATCTGGCTCTTGGGGAGGCAATAAGTCCCTTCTTTGCTCCACCAACTAGCATCCTAGGTTTGTTAACAGGTTCAAAAGCTGAAGAACTCTGGCATTTTTTGTTTAGATGTTACAAGGGCAGTTGAAGTCATTTAGTTCACCTCCACATGTCTTCGGTAGACTCAGGGATGGAGTCTTTGGTTACTTCATGGTCTATAAAGGGTGCCACGAGTATAACTAAGGGAAGTAGGTCCATCACGACAAAGCCTTGCATTATCGTAACACGTCTTTTTGAGACGAGGGAGCGCCCGGTATCTTGAAGGTTTTGTTAATTATACTTAGTAGGAATAGGAATACTGAGGAATAGGTATTCGAGATTGATCGGAGCAATAAGTGAAAGTTATTAACTTTATCGATAGAGAAATGAATGAATTGAAAGAGGTATATTTCTGGAGGAATTAATTTTTCGGAGAGAAAGTATTTGGCTTTCTGATTCTCCATGTTTATACAGAAAAAAATTGTCCAGAAATGTTACTGCGTTTGAGGTATGGACTGAGGCAAATATTGTTGAATAATTGCCTAGTATCAAGGTTATTAGAGTTGAGAGGGTCATATTTTTTACCATGTTCTGAGGCGCTCCTCAGAAAGTGAAAGTAAATATGAAATGTTGAGTACTTACGGGCATTAAAACTCATGCTTATGGTCACTTCCTGATTATTCTTGATTTTACATAGACTGTCGGTTTTGGAACAATTTGTAATTGAAACACTGGCTGGCATTGCATTATGATCCTCACCTGTATAATGATAAAATATTGTATAAATGCTCAGAACGTACGCCGAAAGATTGTATCTAGGAAAAGTTTGCCCGAAGATAAAATTTTGAAAATGATGGGATTGCATTTCAGGCGTTTTCATCAATTGAAATTGGTGTAGGAGGGATATATGTAGGTGTTATTTTAAAAAAATTCATTTTGTCAGTTTGTCACAATTTTATTTTTCAATTGAAATTTCAAAATCTTGACTACCGAAAATTATAATTACCTGTCAAAACTACTGCTGCTGACAGTGCTTGTCATTAGCCCCGATTTGTGTTTATTTTAATCGTTAGGGCCAGTGCATCAACTGCTGTGAGACTCTGTATAAACGGCTTAGCCCTCAAATTTTTCATCGTTTTTAATGCTTTGAAGAAAATGAGAGTGATTTTATTCTGTTTCTCTTGAAAAATAATACAATTCATTTTGTTTATGTTTAAAATAATACTTCATTTCCATTAAGACACTATAAAGTTGAAGAAAACAGATATTCTTTCAGTGTTGTTTTTTAATCATACAGTTGCTGTGAAGCCTAACATATTCAGGAAAACTATTGTAACGTTTTGGAATAATGTAGGTATTCTGGCTCATAATAAGTCACTTTCAATTTCGCAATTGGTACATTGAACTGGTTTTTGACTCACGTATCGTGGTGGTGAATACTATTGTTTAATGTGAAATTTGACTTATTTTCAATAACATATTAACACATTTCAAATATATACCGTTTACAGAAATCTCTTTGGGAAATATTTACGTTCAATGCATTTTTGTACAACGAAAAAGTTTTATGCTGAAGTTGACCCTCCCAAGAAACAAACACCTTACCTAATTCTAAAGTCTGCATCTGCATAGTATATACTAATTAACTGAGCTCTAGTCAAAATGGATCTTGAATTAATGAAAAGAAACTTCAGGGAATTGAGTTTGGATATCAGATGTTGGCAATGACTATTCCAATTCAAGAATTCATCCAGATAAATACCTGAAAACTTTGAACTACTATCATCACTTTTTGAAGTTATATTAATTACATTGAAAAAAAAAATTATATTTGATTTAATGCTTTTGAAAATTTATTTTCTAAAACTGAGTATTAGGTGCAGAGAAAATCAATGTAAAATCGTCAGCATAGGCTGTATAACCACTGTCTAAAATCATAAATTCAATGCTGTTTACATAGAGAATAAAGAAAATAGGACCTAATATGGAGCCCTATGGTACACCCATTGTCATGTTCCTACGTTCAGGGTTAAATTTGAAGGTACTATTATTTTTCGTCATTTGCATTGACACAAATTGATTCCGGTTTGAAAATAATCTTTCTTTTTCCTTTTACACAATTATATATTCACTAAGTAGTAGTTTTTTCAGAATATTTTCTAGACTATCTGACATGTACTTTTGAGGTCGATTTACGTTCGAACCAGAAGTTTCAATAAGTCCTTCAATGTTTTGAGAACACTAGCTGATTTGAGTTATTGACTTTTTTCGCAAATATACTTACATTCAGTGATGGTGACACTGCCAACAGCACTCGTTGTGGCGATGATGGCAAGTATTATTTTAACTGAAGTACTCATTATGTCTTTGAAGCTTGTTTGAAATATAACTAATGGTCTATTTTCAAATTCAAGATTGCTTATATATACTTACCTGCACCAAGGACTCTTTTTTTAATGACGTTATCATATTATCTTTGTGAATTATGTGTATCAGAAGATACTTGATAGACCCGAGTTTTGAGAAATGATATCGTTATAATTAATTGTATACGAGTGTTTCTTCCAAAAACCAGTCTGGGAACCAAATCTTTTGAAATAATGTTAACCCTGCGTCCGACATGTGGACTTCTGTAACATTTGTAGACATGTGGGGTGTGAGACCCCAATATGATTTTTCTGTTTATATTAACATTTTTTTGGATTTTAACATTGTTGTTATGAGAATTCTGTACTGTAATATCTCTTTTTGCAATAAAATAATTTTCGATTTACCAAAACGATAAAACAATCGTTATATTCTGTCTTTACCAAAACAATGGGTTCTTTTAGTGGAAAAATACTGATTTACTTGAAAATGTCTTTTGCACATAAAACAACTGAATAAATATCAAATTGCTGGGTCAAACAGATAATAAATCATCATAAAATGGAAATAAAAAAATATTATCGAAAATCATAAAAAAAAAAGTTTCAGGTCATCAATATTTGCCATTTCTACGCAAGATTTGCAGTTCATTTCTGCATGGTCCAGACATACGTCAGACGACGACAGATTTGAGATGTGAATACGAGAGAGGAGGCTATATGCAGAAGCTACTGTATATATCCGTTGCTGGGACGCCATTTTCGAAAAGTTATATGATATTTTCTACGGCTGGAGTATGTCACATCCCACGTGTCGGAAGCAGGGTTGAAACTTGGTGTGTAGGCCTTTCATGGTCGATGTGTTTTCTGAAGCACGAAACACAAGCACTACAGGAAAATCCTCAAGGTGCTGTGCGAAAGAAGCGATTCACATTGGATTCGAATCGCGGTTTGCAGACATTTATCCTTTTGTAGAAAACCGATGCCTTGGTTTTTGTAGCATTGAATTGAACGTGGTTACTTCCAACCCAATTAGAAATCACATCTAGATCCTCATATGCAACCTCCTGCTGCCAGTGAAGATGTGCATCCGCAGCCGATGTCCTGGAATCCAAATGGAATGACGAGACAAGTGTGCTGTCGTCAGCAAAGCAATACATTTGATTCTTGGTTTCTTCCAATAAGTTGCTGATATACAATTAAAAGTGGGTTGAGGACAATATGGATCCCTGGGGAACACCAGCGTTGTAGTGAAAGTATTCGAAAGATATTCATTGACGACCACTTGCAGGAAACCACTCTTTAAAAAAGTTGGTGAACCATACACAAAAATGATCCAACAAGCCATAGCATCGAAGTTTGGGCAGCAAACCCTCACGCCAGACATAGTCAAAGGCCTTAGAAATATCAAGCGCAACAGCTCTTGACTCTCCATGTTTCTCGATGGCGTTATTTTCAATATGAGTACCATAAGAAGGTCATTTGTTGATCTTTGTTTCCGAAAGCCATAATGATGATTGCCTTTTAAATATTTAAGGGTATGGTGGTTTACGACTTTCTCCATGAATTTGGATATCGCTGATAGCAAAGCGTAGTTATTTGAAAACATTTTTTTGCTCCTTACGGGAGGCTGACCGTGAGCAATCTTCCAGAAAGAAGAAAAATCCCTTCCATATAAGTTTGAAACGTCTGCAAAATACTGGTGCGAGTTCATTGGCATACTTTGGAGAACCTGGAGAATTTTTCTTCTAACAATACCAATGCGAATATTCAAAAACAGAAAATATCGAATGGTAACTTCAGATATGAATTAATAAGAGAGAACGGTTATTAGGTTGATGAGAACAGTAACAGTAACAGTCTATTGAACACTTTCCCAACACCAGAATGAAAATTACGGTCTCTTGACGCACGTTTCGCTAACCACGTTAGCGTCCTCAGGACATTGCTAACTTGGTTAGCGAAAGAGTGTTTTCAACAGGTTCAATTTACGACAGATATTCCAGTACGAACTATCAAACAGTAGCCTTAACAATGTCCGCTACAGTAACAGTAATAGTAACGGTAACGAAGACAATACCCACTAACAGCAATATCAACAATAACAGTAACTGTGGATTGTCTTTCTATATGAACCAAGGAGGGTTTTCTAAATTTTCAGATTGTCTTGAAATTAACTACATAAAGAAATCTGAAAGAGGATTCTGAGATTTATTCTGTATTCCATCGGCACTGCAACAGAAATATATTAGTCAAGCTCCCGTCTTTTTTGTTCTTATTATTCTGTAGACGCCAATTTGATTGGAGAAACTCTCATCGAAATAAGGTTTCGGTTCAGGTGTATGGTGTATTGAAAAATTTGAAGTACTTTCCTACAGTGATTTCTTCTGGTGGTCTGGTTTCTATTAGAAATAGATGATTCAGTACTCATGTACTGGAACTGCTCATTGAGTGTATTAGATAACATTGTTCATCATCAATTCGAAGTAAATAATATTTACTATTCAAAAATATCTAGTATCTTATCTCTAATACTCATGACACCTTTGAACCTACCTAATGGTAGCAGTAATAGTGACGGCAACGATTACAAGACCGACTAACAGCAATATCAACAATGACAGTGACTGTGAATTGTCTTTCTATATGAACCAGGAAAGGTTTTAACAAATTTTCAGAAAATTGACTTGGAATTGACTACCCGTGAGTTGGGCTACCTATCGGGCGCGTCTCCAGGTGGCGGATAGGGGAACAGCCAGGGGACTGGAGGCCCTGTTCGAAAAGTCAATGTGGCCTTACGGACGGGGTCGCCGGACTCCTGGTTAGTGGCAGAAATAAGTAGGGTGAGGGGAACTAAAACCCCCCAAAAGTCTTTGCAAAATATGCTACCGTGGACCAGCCTACCCAAGGTAAGGTGTAAGGAATCGTGCTGACAGCTGAATGGCCGCAGGGTGATACGCGGTCACAAGCGATCCCCTTGGGGAACTGGGCGAAACCTCATTGTAATTAGCCTACCTTTGGTAATGCTAGGCTCTGCCAGAGATGACCTCGTGGCTATTCGTGGGAGCACACATGAATGAAACAACAGAAACAACAAAAACAAAAACCTATACCGAAGCTGGACAGAAGTGCTCACCTCAATCTAAGGCGGTGGCTGGAGATGAACAGCTTGGAATGGGGCCGGACATAGCAGTTCACCTCCAACAGCAAGGGCACTTCCTGCGGCGGGCGCCAAAAGCTCCGCCTAGAATAAAGGCAAGGAACTGTCTGCCCCTGCAGGAAAGCTCCCTCACTTGTCCACCTCCACGGAGGGAACCCCAAGAAGAGAACCCCAAGAAGGTTGAAGAAGCCGCGCAACGACAGTAATATCGCTGCACCTTCCAAAACCATCACGGAGGCCACCGTGAGACACATCAAGGTTGCCAAAGAGTTTGTGTTCGGCGAGTCTTGGCTTACATCTGCCAATATTAAGGAGATGGCTTCTAGTGACTTGTTCACCTTCCCGGAAAAGACAGGATGGACGATGACCTAGGAGGACAACTCCTCGGGAGGACAATGGGTCAATGTGGCCTAAGTGCTGTGAGCCTACACTCACCCTCCCTACTCTACAGATACTAGAACTACATAAAGAAATCTGATAGAGAATTCTGAGATATACTCTATAATCCATCGGCACTGCAACAGAAACATATAAGTCAGGTACCGTCTTATTTGTTCATATTATTCTGTAGACCCCAATTTGATTGGAAAAACTTTCAACGAAATAAGTTTTCAGTTCAGGTGAATGGGAGAATTATTTGTGTTGAAAAATTTGGAGTACTTTCCGACAGTGATATCTTCTGGTAGTCTTCAACAATTAATTTCTATTAGAAATAGGTGATTCAGTGCTCATGTACTGGAACTGCTCATTGAGTGGATCAGATAAAAATGTTCGTCATCAATTCGAACGTAAATGATATTTGCAATTCAAAAAAAATCAATTTTTTATCTCGAACACGTATGAACTTACCTAATGGTGCAGTAATAGTAACGGCAACGATAAAAATAACCACTAACAGCAATATCAACAATAACAGTACCTGTGAATTGTCTTTCTATATGAACAAAGACGGTTTGATCGAATTTTCAGAAAATTATCTTGGAAAGACATCTTAAAAAGAATTCTGAGATTCATTCAATAATCCATCGGCATTGCAACAGAAATATATTAGTCAGGTCCCGTCCTATCTGTTCATATTATCTCCACCATTCAAGTAATATGCATCAGAAATTTCAGACAAAGATTTGGAAAGAATGGAGTTTATCAAATGACGAGAAATGTTATAAGAGGAAAGAAATGCTGGCAGTGAGAGGGATGAGGCTAAATGAATACCTAAACCACCAGAGTTAACTGGGAGAATAGCTTGACTCCAAGTGATATCTTCGAATTTATTATTGGTAATTTTTTGTAAAGATTGGCGTAAGGTGGAATCGAATTCTTGTAACTCCTTTTGACATATCCAAGTTGGACTGTATCTCAAGGTATACAATAATTTGGGAATTGCCAGACAGTATTTCAATAGAAAATATGCTATATAGGAAGGAATACTATTGAGACGAGATGACAGTAGAATTAGAGACTCTATTTTCTGTGTGAGGCAACGTGTTGAAGACTCTACAGAGAGAGGAGCTCCCAGTAAAGACCAGTGTGTTTTGGGGACAATTTTAATTTGTGGAGACATTATTGTGAAAGGATTAGTAAGCATATGAACAGGGGCAAAAATTTCACATTTTTCGAGATTCAATTCAAGTCCAACATCATTAGAGAGATGACTTAGTTTTTGAAATTCTTGGAGAACAGAATCTATATTACCATCAATTGAACCATCGTCTAGGTACCAGCAATTAAAATTGGTGTTGATAGACTTTGTTGGTATTATCTTATAGATGCCAATTTGATTTTTTTTAAGGACAAAACACAAGCACCACAGGAAAATCCTCAAGGAACTCCAAGAGCGGTGCCTGTGCGAAAGTAGCGATTCACTTGGACACTTCCCGTGAAAGTATCTGCAGAAGAGAGACAAATCCCTAATCTTTCATCGATGTTCCAGACTATTAAGGTTGCAAATGATGTTCGCGTCTCCATTAGATTAGAGATTTGAGGAACTCTCACCAAAATACGTTTTCAGTTCAGGTGTTTGGAAGAATTATTTGTGTCGGAAAATTTGAAGTACTTTTCTATCATGATATCTTCTGGTGGTCTTCCATAATTTATTTCTATTGGAAATTGGTGATTCAGTACTCATGTACTCATTGAGTAGATCAGATAAAATTGTTTGCCATAAAAACGTAAATATTATTTACGATTCGAAAGTATCTAATTCCTTATCTCGAACACTTATGAAATACTGCATTTCAGAGTGACATTCAAAAAATATTTTGGTTCCTAAATGGTTCAAAAGCAAATATATTTGTTACATGTTTTCAACTGCACAATCAATGTGACATCATCAATAAATATTAGTAATTAAATAATATAGGTACAGCGATGAACTGGCGCCATTAGAACCCAACTTATACTAGATATTTTCTTCAGGATCCTTCTAGTTTGGTTGATTACGCTGGGTTACGGAACTGCAGGTGTCTTTGGGAGTTATTACCATTGCCTATCCAGAATTTGAGGCTAATGACTATACATGGTGTAACTAAATAAGTGTATAACATTTAAGGAGGTGATTCCTCATCGAAAACAAGATAGGATCTTTCATATAAATAAATTTCATTGGAGCATCCCTTGTTAAGATACAGCGACAGGGGAATGGGTTAGAAGCTTCAAGAAGATATGCTGAAATGTATCCTCAACGGCAGCATCCTTCACATAGAATATTTGCTCGACTTCATCAACGATTACGAGAATATGGTTCATTCGACAAAAGAACGCAGGATTGTGGTCGCCATCGAGAAGTGTGCACAGCACAACTTGAGAAGGCAGTACTTAATTTGATTGAAGAACAACCTACTACCAGTACTAGGAAGATTGCTTTCCAGCTAAATGTTGATCATATGAAGGTATTTCGAATTTCAAAGGCACAACTCTTATACCCTTACCATCTGCAACGAGTACAGGCACTGTTACCGCGAGACTTTCCGAAACGTCTTGAATTTTGCAATTGTATGCTGGAAATGATTAGAAGAAATTGTGACTTTCTGAAGACGATAGAATTCACAGACGACTGTAGTTTTTTTCGGGACAAGATTATTGATTTTCATAATTACCACATATGGGCTGATGAAAACCCTCACGCTATTATTGCCGAAACTAACCATCAAGAACAGTTTTCTCTTAACGTGTGGCTCGGAGTTATTGGGGATGATTCAATTGGGCCTCATTGTCTACCTCCTCGAAATGGTGAGGCATACGTTCAATTTTTAAGAGAAGTGCATCCAATACTGCTGGAGGGCGTCAGAAGGGATATGTTTTTATGCATGATGGGGCTCCCGCCCATTTCTGTCAAGTAGCACGTCAGCATTCAACTGACACATATGCAAATCAGTGAATAGGTTGGGGAGGACCACAGAACTGGCTCGCTCGATCCCCGGATCTCAATCCTCTCGATTTCTCTATTTGGGGCCATTTACAGCATTTGGTTTATCGTACTCCTGTTCGCGATGTAGAGGACTTCAGGACTTAATTATGAATGCAAAAATAATTTCATAATCTCAAGTAGGTATCTGGAAAGGTTTGAATTACCTGACAGGAAAATGCAAGAATGCACACTCATCAATTTTCGAGTCCAGAAAATCGAATAACGTGGAACAACCCATGATTTTAATGAAGAATCACTTTTAATACTGAAATTGACAGATAGTAAAAACCGATTTTAGGTCAATTCCATGAAAGATATCACAGTACTTCATTAATTATTCTGTAAACGCATAATTTATATTCCACTTTCAAATTCCAATATCTGCCAATAAATTTCCCAGAGCCATTTCCATTCCCAAATTCCTAGTGGAATTTACTTACTGTGAATGATGAAATGTTCAGTTTATTAATGATGAAAACAACTATATTTGTGTCGTTTATCAGTTATTATTATCTCCTGCACACACCAAAAGGGTTACTTGTGAATTTGTCAGTGGATATCATGTCACGTATATCAATTGCACAGCAATTAACTGTTTCACCGAAAATGTTGTTTAAAAAATATAAAATATGTTTTTCCGTTAACCAGCTGTCGCACCCCTACGAATGACAACTCTCAGAAGTCGAAACTTGTGCAAGCTGAAGACTAACGAGGTCTTACTTTTCAACGTGTGATTTCTAATGCGGATTGGACGGTATCCACTGAAAATCCATCGTTCAGCCTGGGGCTTGAATCACCGACTCACACATCGGTCAAAGCACCCACGTCGAACCGCCTAGTTACCGACCTATGTGCCGGCAAACATGTACATTATACAATTCGAATTCATGATAAATTCAGTGTTAGAGACATGATTTCATTCAATTACTGGTAGAAGCGAAGCGGTACAGGAATACTTAACTTGCAAGCAGTATTATTTTTTGTGATATGATTGTGAAGAAAAAAAATAGTGTAATTACAAGGCTTATTTTCATTTAATATTGTTATTATCATTTATAATGAAACATAACCTTGAAAAACTGCAAAGTAAATGAACTGATTGAATGCACAATCTCCAGAAGGTTCTAGTATTGATTTTTTTAAAGAAAAAATCAGATAAAAAGGAGGTTAAGGGTTATACATTCGACCGATTCGAAGAACAATAGTGTCTAGAACTAACTAAAGGATCATTAACGAGATGAGTTGAAAAATAACTTTGGTCATGAAATTTTGTGGATTATGTAATTTACAACACATTCTCTTGAAAATCAATGAAATTTTTCTAGGAAACTAACCTAATCATCTATTTTTTTCAACACAAACAACATATTGATAAGTTATCTACACATTTACCGTTAGGTACACCTGAACTGAGATATTAAGTGCATCTGAACTTTTCCAGATAACTACTCGAACTGATGTGGTCAATAATTTTCATATAATGATACTTGTATGATAAGGAATTTGTAAATGAAATAATATCACCTACACGTCATCTTGATTTCAAACAGGTTGATGCCTGGCTTCCTTACCCTTTGAACTGATGTTTGCCAGAAGGACAAACGGGTCATAACTGATGGTGGGTGTTGATGGTATGGCGGCATGAGTGTCCTCAGACATCAGTACTGCCCTTCACGGTGTACCCCTACCTGGCTGGGGTGAGTTGGATGAAAAAGTTGTTCATCTTTCAACGGAAGATATAGGAGCTTCATTCGACAGAGTGTCGGGGCCTTCTATATCGGGAGGGGTCGTCTACAGTATAATACATAGCTTCCCTGACTGATGGGTTTTCATGAGTTTCTGCACCATCGCAAACTCTCTGATTTCTCGACTGAATGGACTGACGAATGGAAGGCAGCTGCAAATCTCTGCGGATAGCTTCATTCCGCACGAACCAAGGAGCATTCATAATCATCCTCATTAAATTGTTTTGCAATACCTCCAGAATGGAGATATTATATTTCGCCGCTTGTCCCCAGACGCCTGAAGCATACATAATGACAGGTTTGAACATCGTATTATAGATGGTAATCTTGTTCTAGAGAATCATTTTAGATTTTCTGTTGATCAGAGGGTAAAGACGTGCTATCCGACCCTCGATCTTCGATTTGACGCTCGTTATGTGCGGGTTCCAAGTGAGTCCACGGTCTATTAAAAGGCCGAGGTACTTTACCCGTGCTTGCCAGTCAATCTCCCTTCCAGAGATTCTCACTTTTCTGGCCGGAGAAGATTTCAGTCTTCCCACGGTTATTGCCTGAGTCTTTGCCGGGTTCACTCGGATCTTCCAATCAAGGTACCAGCGCTCGAGGTCGTCCAATGCACGTTGCATATAGACGACGCCGAGCTCTCGACCCACGGAAGATGAGAGGAGAGCCGTGTCATCGGCGTACAGAGATATCTTCATACGCTCGGGCCTCGGAAGGTCACTGGTGTAAAGTGAGTACAACGTCGGAGAGAGCACGGCCCCCTGTGGCACTCCAGCAAGGATCTTTCTGTTATCAGACAGTGATCCCTCTACTGTGACCTGAAATGTCCTGTCTTTCAGGAAAGACCAGATCTACATGACGAGGCCCCGAGGCAGGTCGAACGCGTTTAATTTGTGCAGAAGACATTCGTGCCTTCGATATGTCAAGTAGCACAATGTGTACTTTTTTGTTTGAGTTGAGCTCTTTGATGGTGTTTTCGACCAGTCTTAGAGCCTGTAACTTAGTGGAGTGATCTCTCCTGAAGCCAAATTGTTCATCAGGCAGAACATTTCGGTCGTCAACTTCTTCGCTGAGCCTTTGGAGAACAACTCTTTCAGCCAGCTTAGCCGCCGAAGAGAGTAGACTGATCGGGCTGTGGGAACAGCGGATTCTGACCCTGTTTTGGATCATGACAACGATCGCATGCTTCCACCTTTTGGGGAAGTGTCTGGGGGCCAACGAACTTTTTATGATGTTTAGTAAGCATTCAACGCAATTGTCCGGGAGCCTCTTCAACAACTTGTTAGTTATTGAGTCGACCCCCGGTGCTTTCTTAGCCTTTGCGGCCCTGATGTATCCCTTCAGTTCTTCCACAGAAGCTGGACGGATATTGTCGTCATCTTCTTCCCTGAGGATTCGGTGAACCCGGTCTTCCAACAGCATATCGCGGCCGATGTCGTCGTCGTCGTCAACGTTAAGCTGAAACTGACGTCCCATTGAGTCAGCAAAGGCTAACGCTTTGTCGGCGGGGGAGTAGCACACTCCGCGCTCTCCGTGAATGGGTGAGAGAGCAGTCTTCTTTCCCTTGAGCCTGCGAGTGACTCGCCAAAGCTCGTCACTCCCAGGTTCAAGGATTCTAAAAGCTCTTCCCACCTTTCGTTTCGATGATCAATGATGGCCTGCTTGACTTGGTTGGCCATCCTATTTGCCGCGATATCATCCCCTGGGATAAGGGTTCGCTGATAGAGCCTTCTCAGGCGATTTCTCTCTCGTATCAAGGCTTTGATACAAGGAGGAAACTCATTATAGCTCCTCAGCGGACATTCCTGCCTGAAGGGGGTCGCTCGAAACGCATCATTCATGGAAAGCTCGAAACGCTCAACAGCCGCGTCGAGTTTGTCAGGAGAGTCAAGTACCTCAGGAGGGGCGCGCATCTCTCCGAGTTGGGCTGTGAAGACATCCCAGTCCGTCTTAGATTTCATGCAGTGATCAGGGGAAGGAAGCTCATCGCCCAATACCAGGACTACTGGGTCATGATCAGAATCCAGTTCCAACAGGACGTAAATTTCGCTAGTCAGAGAGACATTTCTTAAAAGCGCGATGTCTAGTATGTCAGGCCTGGTCTGCCCGCGATAGTGCGTAGGCTCATCTGGTCCCAGCACTAGATATTCATGTCTGTCAACGTGCGCATGGAGCGCTTGGCCGTTTCGATTAGTGGCTCTGCTCCATGGTCTGTGCTTGGCGTTAAAGTCACCAGCAGCAATTGTCGGAGTGTTGCTTCCCATCAGCAGTTCATCCAGTGATTCAGGGCGTAATCGATTGTTCGGGGGATTGTAGACCGAGATTATTCTGTGACAACCCCTACTCAGTCGAATTTCGACACCTACAGCCTCAGTTCCGTGTAAACGGGCACTGTCAATGCCGTATTGGACACATTGAAGGGATTGTTTGACAAAAATGCCAACTCCCCCTCCAGCACGTCCAACACGTTCTCTGTGAATCTGTAATTTAGAATGACAATAGAATCGTTTCTCAGATGTGTCTCCTGCAAGTCAAGTTTCTTAGAACGAATGCCTGAAATAATATCTTGTTGAATCATCGATTTTAATATGTAGGCATAGATTGACACCCTAATTTTATTCGCAATAAAACGTCAAATTCAAATGACACCCTGATATTGAACAAAGTATGATAAATCATCAGAATTGTTGAGATGATGACTTATTGGTTGTTCAAACTTTGCACCAATATTTCGAATATGAACTGTATCAGAAATAAATTGGGACATAATTCAGGTGCCAAATCATTAAATAAAGCTGTGGTAAAATTTAACGCCACGAGAAAAAATTATACAGAGTTAAGATTACATGAAAAGATGAATTTTGAGAAACGCTTTATAGCTGGCTAGAAATAGAGAATGTACGATGTATGAGAAATGTTACAGGCTGTTGAATATAAATTTTGTTAAACGTGGGAAACATATTACAAAATTTATGAACTTAGGGTGCTTGAGAACCTATGATATATTGAATTGGAATGAAAATATTTGTTTTTGACTAGTCATCTGTATACGAATGACGATTGTGAAAAGTCGTAAAACGTGAGAGCCTAAGATCAACAAGGTCTTACTTTCTCATGTGCGATTCCTAACACGGATCAGGCGCTACACAGTGAACACCTTTCATCTCGATGTATTCATTCAACAGTGGTTAATTCAATGAATGTAAATTCTACCACATACCCCAAAGAATGAGGTATCATAAGGTACAATACAAATTCCACATCAAGTCACTTTAGTATACGAACACCTTTGATACCTGAGTAACAATGATGAAAATGAGATATTCAAAATTTTAACATCACGTCAGTAAATGAAATGGGAGACAGAAATGAAAACATTTGTATATAACAATATATTTATTTGTAAATAGTTGTATTTTCATATTTATATATTTACTTACACATTTCAAAAATATATTAAAAGCTTATTACTTTGAAGCAATAAAGACACTAATAACCATTCAATTAATAGAAATGTTAATAAATAAACAGAAAAACCTTCAACTAAACAATATATAATGATATATTGAGCAAAGGTGTGAACATTATCATATTCATAAATTTAATTCAATGTAGCAAAGGCCAAAGGTACTAAACATTTCTCAATACAATTGTGGTGTACTTTCTTCACTCTTCGTTACTCTTGGATATAACTGAAAAATAATAAAATGTTGATTAAAATTAACACAATGGAATTATAAAAAACGTCATAATGAGAATAAAAAAAAATATTGAAGAATCATCAACAGGACATGAGGTTAATTAAATCAAAGCAAAGGAGGTGTTTTTATAAAAGGTGAAGTAGGAAACCAAAGGAAGAGGAAGTTGATGAGATCATAACTGGTAGTATCAATGGCACAGTGCCAGAGACTGTTAGTTGGTATGAATAATGAAAATATGATGGTTATTATTGAAATGAAATGGAATATCTCAAAAAAGCAGAAAGTATTAATAATATAACAATTGTCTCTCAAGAAAAGGGTTTTAGTTCTACTTTTAGTACACGAAACTTCACGGGCAACCACTTCTCAATCCACTACTAACAAACAGTAGTTAACGAAGCAGTACACAACATTCAAAACTATCATTCCTTGGGAAGAAATGAAAACTCCAACAACTCCCAAATAACCGGTCAAAAGTTTTCCCTCATATTGGATGGATCGTATTTGGCTTTTCTGTTGATCTCAGAGGACCTAACCACTTTTTGCTCAAGGGCAGTTGGGCTCAAATATCATTAGTGGGATCTATGATAGATTGAAAGAGCGCTCATCTGTTATAAGATCACGAATACATTATTGGGTTCTGATTTTATCTGAGCCATATCAAGTCATATAAAATGATTTCAACTTCATCAAAACTTTGAAAGCAGATCCACTATCATATGCAGACCTCATGGTTTCCAGACTATATTTCTATTGAATGCGCAAAATAAAATTCCCTTCGTTCTTCAAAGTTCTCATTGAAAAATTCAACAATTCTTCAGACACATTATACATATATTAGAGACCCTCCCAAATCACATAATCATCCAGTTCAACTGCTTTCTTTTGAATCCTGTCATCTATACATCATTCAAACTCACTCAGAGACAACCCAATAAACCCAATGAATTCGAACACAAAATCGGTCTTCTGCCGGATATGCCGGATAATCATCGTTTTATGCTGAAAAGCGTATTCAATACTCAATTTCATTCTTAATGAATGTTCAATATATTCACCAATCATTTTTCAACAATAATGAAGTGTGTTGACATATTGATGAATGTTTTTGGTATAATTTCGTTGCGAGCACCTCCATGATTTGAGAAAATGGACTGCGCTTGTATAACGTACACTTTGTATTTCACATATCCCCTTAAAAATCTAAAGGGGTTATGTGAGGCGATCTAGCGGGTCAGTTATACACCATTTTGGATAATTGTCATATAACCACTTTCGAACAAGCCTGTCATAAATAGGAGGCGCTTCATCTTGCTGAAACGTAACATCAACTGAAATCTAATTTGGATTGGTCAATTATTCGAATGGCTGATAGGCAAACGTACCTACTCCCCTAGAATGGCCCGCTAGGTCACTAGATATTACCAAGGGGTACGTGAAATCTAAAGTGTGCATTACACAATGGTAGTCTATTCAGAACCTGTAGACAGAATAGAAGATGCTTGCAACGAAATGACCACAGAAATATTTCATAAGGCAGAAATAAATTGTAAGGAAGTGAGTTCTGAATGACACTTTATCGAAATTATGATATTTCTCGTGTGCTTGCAGATTCCTAAAAATGATATAAAAGTGCAGGCAGATCCGATTTCCACTGATGTATAAATATATGAAAGACCTGCCAAACGAGGTATCACCAGATCTCCTTTTCCAGTTGAAAAAAAAATGGTTGCGCCCTGTTGTTGATGTAGTGTAACCACACTATCGTTTTTGTAATTAAACAGTCTTCTTTTTTCCGTAAACTTTCTTCATTCTTGATATCTTGTCTCATTTAAAAGTTAAGTGGGAGGAAGGACTTTTTACATTCGCTGTAATTTTGTACTGTCAAAAAAACTTATTGGTATATTAATATCTGATGAGCATAATCATACACATGATGAAAACAGTGAAAGTGTCTATATGTGTGTGACATTGGATAACTGTCTTTTGGAGTACTTTTTGAGATGTTTTTTATTGGTTTTTTCACTTGTTGTGGCATTATACTCACCCCTAGAAGATTTCGAGGAACATAACCTTCTTTGTCGCCAATCCGTGACCACCACCATTCCCTCTCATTTTCATCCCCTTTTCTCAAAACTGTTAGCTGCTGACCTTCCTTGAAAGTCAATTCATCAGATTGTTGTGCCGTATAATCAAACACAGCATATACAATTCCTCCCGAAAGAATACCTAATTTCTCTTGTACACCTGAAAAAATATATTTTATTTTCATCAGTCTGATAATTTTGAGTTTTCATTCTAAGTGATTTATAAGTGAAACAAAAATTATTCATTGGTAGTCACTAGAGCTCCATCCATCAAAAAAATGGTCAAACTTTCTCCTGTTTCATTTCTTACTACAATCGATATGATGACAAATAAAATGAATTAGAAGCCTTTCACTATTTTAGTCCATGATAGCCACTTATATCATGTAAAATGTAACCGTCAGCTGCACGAATCAACACGAGTAGAATACTATACTTTTTTATGATATATTAGTCCATTTCTGAAATAAATTCATTCGTCATAGAAATTACGAATGAGAGTAATTTCTAACCACTTTCAAGTGACAAATTATTCCAAAATATCAATTTTGTCGCCACATTACAAATTTCTGATAGGTATACACTTGCTTTACTTTAAGAGTTCACGTTTCTCTTTACAACTGCATGTTTCGAAAATTCCAAAATTATTATAAATGATGCCGATTTGGCAATTTTATGTAGATACATAATCAATTTACATATCAAAGAGTAATATGTTCCTATACTTAGGTAAATTCATTTAACTATATTAAAAGAAATTCATAAACGAGGATTTCGATAGAATAAAAATGATAGGAAAATATTGATGGAACGCCAGTTTATTCGACTACTTATAGAATTGTTAAAAAAAATCTGAAAAAATCTGTTAGTGAAGGGCAATGATTTTTTTCCGAACAATGGAAATCTCGTTGTGAACGAGCATTAGGTTAGGTTAGGTTGAGGACGATATCATTTCAAAGGAACCCATGATAGACACCATCGTGGTGATCTGATTTTAGAGAATGAGGATAGCGACACTGCATCGGAACAGGAATATGGGAATTACATTCTAGAGGATGGGTATTGTAATATATTAGAAATCAAAACACTTCCTATCGAAAACCATGTATCCATAGTAGGCGAAAAATAATATAACGCTGAGAAAATAAAACACATCACCAGTCATGTGTCTTGAAAACAAAGCAGAAGACATTGAGAGAAATTATGGTATATATTTCAATCTTAGAGAATCAATCAATAGAGAATAGCATGGAAGCTGAAATGTGTGAATTGTCAAAACATATTAACATAGTAGGAGTATTATTTTGTAGAGGGCTGAATACTATATAATTTTCCGTACTGATGAGTATCTATGAAAACGGGAATTGTTCTGAAACTTTCATGACCTTATTCTATTTCAAGCTCTCAGTGTCTGGGAAAAGTCAAACCACATTTATATCACTGAATTGAAATTGAAATTGATTCTAGAATTATTCCATTTCTGAGCTATGATTATGAATGGAGTGGGCATCATTTCTAAAGAGAATATTGAATTCGTAGAATACCACTTACTATACAAATATTCTGAGCAGCCATCAAATCCTTCTTCATCTTCTTCGCATTTCTCGGCCGCCGTTTCGTGATCACTCAACGTCGTAGCAAAAATACATGCTCCGTGCTCCACGAGGAACTTCACCATCGTCAAATTGTTGCAACTTGCCGCACAGTGAAGAGGAGTCCAGCCGTCACTGTCCTGCGCGTTAACGTCACATCCGAATTCCACTAAGAACTTAACTATCTCTAAATGACCAGCGCAGATGGCGTTGTGGAGCGCCGTTATGCCCTCGTCGTTGGCAGCGCTGGGATTGGTAACCTGCGTCGCCGTTTTCTTCACCAACTCCAGCTCGCCTTCCAGACTGGCGTCCAACAGCAGAGCTAAGGGATCGAAGCTCACCCTGCGGGACAGGTTCGATTTTCCCGTTTGCTTCAGATTCCCTTTCTTGCATCGACGTATTACGCCATCAAAATATTTATCTTCTTTGTCTGTCTCTTCCACTGACGATTTATCGGTCTCGTCTCTTTCGGGCGGACTTTCCGGAGCTTTGTCCAGGTTTTGTAGTTCTGGAAAATGGAAAGTTGGTGGCATTTCTATTCTTCTATTCGAAAGGCCATTTAGTTTGGAGTAGGAGCTAATCGATCTTAGTTTGGGCTGTTCGCAAAGCGGTTGCTTTTTTATTGTTAGTGGCTTGGCTTTGATTATCATTTCTGGATTAGAATTGTTATTCGGGGTATTTGAAGCTGCAGGTGATGAGGAGCCTGAAAATCGTGAAATTGGGTAATTATTCATCAACAGTCGTTTCACAAATAGAATAAGATCTGGTAAGAGAGATCAAAATATGTCTGAAGACTGTGTCTGAGAGATACATACGTGAAAGAAAATAAATATTTGGAAATTAAATTTTGAAACATTCATCTCTCC
This sequence comes from Leptinotarsa decemlineata, assembly GCF_000500325.1. Taxonomy (NCBI): domain Eukaryota; kingdom Metazoa; phylum Arthropoda; class Insecta; order Coleoptera; family Chrysomelidae; genus Leptinotarsa; species Leptinotarsa decemlineata. The sequence goes on from NW_019289825.1 coordinate 315,492, forward strand.
CAACTACCTACACCGTAGGTTATGGTAAATGCCTGCCGGATAACAAACACTTCCCCAGCTAATACCGCGCTGGATATTGAGTTAATATCCACAGTGGTATTAGCCGAGTAAGTAGTTGTTTTTCGGCAGGCATTTACAGGTAGGTAGTTGGATGAATGTTTCGAATTTTCATTTCGAAATAGACACGTTTTCTCGTATCGACTGAACCTGATACGCAAAAAACCACTTCTATCACACCACTGAAGATAACTGCTGTAGTTGCAGTTGAAATGTATGGAGATTGTAATTAAAGAAGACCACGGAAAAAACCGGAAACAAACCAAAACATGTAAAGAATATGTAGAATTGAAACCATTACCATATTTATGAGTATTCGGCGTCTTCCCCAAATTTTTAACTTCATCAGGAGGATCTGTGAGAGGCAGAGGCGGAGGCACGGTTTCTTCATTCAATACCTGCGTCTGTCTGGGGGGTGGTTTTATTGCCGGTTTCGGAGGCAAGGCTGGCTTAGGAAATCTATCTACAACTTCAGGAGTATTGTTCAGAGGTGTACTGGATGACTGTGGAGGAGATAAAACTAGGGATTGAGGAGATTGAATTTGGGGTTGATGTGTTTGATGAGGAATCGAGATGAGGTTTTTGCTTGTGGTTATCGTCTGCGGTTCGACAGGTTGCACTTTGATAGATGATGTTTGATATACGTTGGATAGGACTCCAGAGTGATGTATCGATGTTGGCGCTACACTGCTGATGGGTTTCTGTGAAAACAAAATTATAATATTGAATCAATTCGATTTGGCAGTAAAATTGTTCATATCGAGAAATATTTTTCATCTTACACTTCAACCAAAAATATTCCATACTCTGAACGACGGTTCCTCATCGTATCTTTGGTATTTTGGTAACATTGCATAATCAGCAATTATTTTGGAGTGATGGATCAATGTACCCCAATCACCTTATTTTCTTTTAATCCTTGCAACTTGCAACAAACTACCAACGGATGCACCCTTTGACAACCGATATTCAAACTACATACACCAACAAATACTCGCACAACTAGGCAGACATCCCGGACACGTTATCCCTGACCCAATCTGTCCCCAAAGGACCCGAAACACCCTCATTGAACTCCATATCCATATCTTCCAGAACATCAACTCCTCCTTCGGTCCAGTCGCAATCCCCCTGGACATTCAAAAAGCCTTTTACAAGTTCTGACACGCAGGTCTAATCTGGAAACTTATTCAAATTTACCTTCCATACCACTTCATCAGATTAGTCGTCTCCTACCTGGCCAACCGCGTTGAAGTCGGTGATGTCCTATTCTCTCCCCTCACACCCAAATCCGATGTCCCCCAGGCCTCTATCCTAGCTCCTTTCCTTTCCCTAATCTATGTACACGAAGCCCTCACCACGCAAAACATTCTCCAGTATGCAGATGACACAATCCTATACTTCTCTGCCCCAACCACCCGAATCCTACAAATCCAATCCCAAACAATGATCAATCACTTCGAGCACTGGTACAACAGGTGGCGCATCAAAATGAATCCCACAAAAACCCAGACACCCTAATACCTCAATCCACCCCAAACTGAATACCGATGACTTGAACCTAGGATTTTTGGGAGAGAACCTTCAACTCCAAGACTCGATGACATTTTTAGGGGTTACTTCCACTGTAAAACCGACCTGAGAGAAACTCTGGATCGAGTACGGAAAAGAGCATATCCCCTAAAATAGTGGACAGCACACATCCTGGAATACACTGAAGCCTTACGCCTTAACACCCTTGGCCTAACTCAACCTGAACCCGCAAAATCCGACCACCGCAATGGACCCCGACCACCCGAACCACCTAAACCAAGGATAAACACAGACTAATTTGAATAGAAATACTTTAATATAGATGAGATAGATAAGAATTATTTGTAAACTAACCCAACCCTGAAGAGGTGAGCCTATAGCAGCCCCCCACACCACCAATATAACTAAAAACTAATGCAACCCAACAGTAAATAATCGTCTTGAACTTGACTATTTCAAATTCAACGGGATTGCACATCGATACAAACATTTCTCAAAGTTATATGGAAATTGTTCTAAGTAAACTATTTTTGGGAGGAACGTCCTCAAACTTGTTTCTTGAAGTGATTTTGACCAAATCAAAGCTTCAAATGACTTTTAGTCTCACCTGATATGTAGTTGTGGTACCACTACTGCTGGTAGAATTAGGATATGTATTCTCTTTCGTATTTCTCTGAATTACCTCATCGTTTCCATTCATTAAATTATCCTTATTATCACTAATTTTCCTCACTAGCAGATCGTGTTGGTTCAACGGCGTGGCTATATTTTTGTTAACTATGCTCAAAGGGGCACTATGTACAGTCATATGTGTCGATTGCTTATTGAAATTTCCATTTACATTAGTAGATATATGAGTATTTGATTCTTCTTTGTTGTCGATACTATTGACAGGTTCACTCTTTGCCACCCTTCCCGTCAACAGGTTAACGGTGAACTTGGTGTTGTAGGGAAGCGTTTGATACTTTGGGTCGTTTTTGGATACTGTGAAATCCTTGAGAACGTCGTTATTCTCATCGGGTTTCGGCGGAAAAGTTTTCTTCGACGGATCTTGGGTGTCGTGACTGCTTTTGGGGGAATCGGCGTCTTTTTTGATATGGTGGTTGGGCTGATATAAGTGGTGATATGTTGAGTTCTGAAAACAAAATTTAATTTATTCTGTGAAGGAGATAAAAAGAGGAGGAGATATGAATTATAGCAAAAAAAGTTTTGTTAGTTTCTTCTGCAAAAAATGACCCAGAATATTGATTGTAGTCAAGCATGAAATTATGTGGATTATTCAACTGTACCATCACCTCTGGATGGTAACTTCTTTAATGTAGCAGAGGACATTGATGTGTTAATGGTATTGTTGTATTCAGCAATTAATGATGAAGAAACTTTTTTCAAACTAGTCATAAACAACAAGTTCATCCGCTTTTTATGACAAAAAACTATTTTATTTTCTTTAATAGTTATGTGAATACAGCAGCTACCGATATTTGCTTAATTACAAGTAAATATTTTAATATAATTGAAAATTATCAATATTTACGAATATGAGTTGCGAGTGCAATACTTTGACCTAATTGAGAAGTCTGCTAATCGCGTGTTCTCCCATAATCGTATGTGTAAAGGTCCCTCGTTCCACATATTGTTGACATACTCACCTCCTGCTGGTTATTTGCGTTCTTAATTTGGTGGCTCGGTTGGATAGGGACGTGATTGTAGGGTTCCACAGCGGCAATGTTCCCTCTGGATAATCCATTGGCTTGATTGTTTTGTTGCTGTTTCCTCGCGAACGCTTGGTTATTTTGTTCTGAATTGCCCGTTAACCTGCAGGGAAGAGATGCGATTTGAATCGAGAATTAATGGTGGACATAACCTTGAGAAGAATTACAAAACGATGACTACTGCAGAGGTATCACAATCAAGATGAAAGTATATATTCAATAAAGAGAAGACAAATGTTTTCATCAAGTCGATAATAAGATTTGAATATGAGTGAGATGATTGTTTAAAAATAGGTGAAATGCATTTATGATGAACTAACTAGCAATGTTGCAAGTCATATGAATTTTATATATAGGAGAAATTTGTTAAAACAAACCAAAAACTAACAGGGTTGGGTTTCAATATTGTCCACTGTCATAGTTTGAGTTTTGCTCAACATTTCATCGTTATAAATGGTTGACATTACAGGGTGTGCAGAGACCCTCTATTTCTACTCAAATTTATATTTGAATATCTGCTGCAGTTAGGTAATTGCTTCTAGTGGATTAATCAGGAAGTGGAATTGAGTAGTTGATTTAAGTTGATTGTAGAGCCTCCGATTGATCATGATATCACACGATCTTGAGTCACGTCATAGGATCTTCATCTTCTAGACGTTAACTTCTGCCCTTGAGATCGTTAATGTGTCATTACCTTGAATGCAAGGTATTTTTGATGATGCGATTGAAGTTCAGTATGGAGTATGTTATCATCTGGTACTATACTTTGAGTTTGTGATTGTATGACCTTGAAAGTTCAAACGTGAATGTTTTCCATGTGACCTCTGAAGAAACGTTTAACCTTCGTGTCTTGACTGAGAGTATAGACAACGTCGAATTTTTACCGCGATTGGAGATTCCTCTTAAATACAGAAATGAATTTGCAGCTTGACAAGGCCTAACCTTGATTTATGTAGCAATATGCATGTGGTGTGGAACTACCTCGATGATTCACGACCTTCAAACGTGATTATGCTTCAGGTATACCTATACTTCTTAAATTTGTTTGAGGGTTTCGATCATGGGAGTAATTTTTCTCTTCTGTACATTTCATTCTTCTCGACTCTCATGAAATTATTAAGTATATTCCTATAATTTTTGAATTGTTTGAAGTTTTCAGTCACGTGAGTTATTTTACTCTTCCATACATTCCTTTCTTATCATTTATTGAAATAGGTAATCCAAGGGTTCCCCTTGATCTGTTTCTTTTTCATTCGAAACTTTAAACGACCTAACTAATCTCACTCTGAAGTTTCGTACCGTAGTTAGAAAACACCCTGTATATGTGTGATCGTTTCCTTACATTACATAACGCCGACCCATGTCATTACCTGGATCCTAATAAAAGCAAAAAAACCTACCTAACTAATTGATGATAAGCCGCCTTGTGAGAGGCGGCGCTGATTTGATTCGCTAGTTGTTGATTCAGCATTCGCTTTTTGTGCAATCTTTCCTGCAACTCGGATATCCGCTTGTCGATGGCGCTCATCTCCTCCTGACGGGCGGTCAAGGCCTCCCGCTGCTGGTGTAATCTTTGATTTTGCTGCTCGTTCAGTTTGTTACGATACTGAAAACCACCAAAAACAATTAAATGCAAGTTATGATATTGGCAGATCCACGATTATGCCTGAAGGAATCGACGATTCAAGAAAAAAAATCATACATAATAATAATAATAATCGTCTTTATTATTTCTACATTAGGACGGATACAAGAAATATCAGATTTTGAGGTTCATGTGTGAACCTCAAACATTCTTTCAATATTCTTTCACTTAACCCCTAAACAAACCTGTGTGATAATACAAAGAAAAAAATATTGTCCTGAACACTTAAAAACCATTATTATAAAATTTGATATTCAAGAAGATGTCCAAATCGAGTCATAATTGCAAAAGTTATGTCAAACATTTGTTGGAATATATACTATGAAAATGCTGTTCAGTTGATTCGACTAAAACTTCAGATAACTTCATCAAAACCTATTCAAGTAAAACATTATTGTGAGATTTGTCAAAGGCGTGTTCATACTCAGTATATGAGTGTGAGTATGCCACTATTGTTCCTCCCAGATGGTTATTCATACCAATCTTCCTCTATTCGCTAAGTTTTTATTTACAAATTTATTTAGATTATCTGGTGATGACGTCACCTAGTTGGCAAAATACCTAGACAAGTTTTACAGTTTCAGATCTGGGAACACTATTCGATTCCAAGGATTGCATTTACCGGATACCGGAGAATCTAAAGAGGCCATTGAAAATTCGCATTGCGGAGCACAAGAAACATACACATCGAGGAGAAACCAGCAAATCCAGAATAGCAGAGCATGTTTGAACTCATCAACATAATATCAAATGGGCTCAGGCTGAAATCATTTACAAAGAGAAACACTGGTTTAGGAGAAAATTCAAAAAAGTCGCATATATGTCGTCCAACAATGCATTTAGCCAAGCTAGCGTAGAGATACGTAACATATGGAAACCTCTAATCAAGCGGAACACGACCAACTTCCGCCAAACGTCAGCTCCCGCTAAAAACCAATGAAGCGGTGAGAGAGAAGAGGGAATAGGTGAAAGCAGTCGAATAACTTATAAATAGTCAGATCTCGAAGGAATAAGTCCATTTATAATCCCAAGTGGATACTAACAATCGAAACGTCGTGAAGTAATTTCGTTTGGGATCTTTTAATTTTATATTCGTAATTTTCATTCCTTTTTAATGATTTTTCTTTAATTTTTCAGCTCGTGTTAATAGTTCAATTTTTTTAGTTTAAGGTTGTTGCTTGTATGTTATTTCATTTTAATTTCAGTTCTTTGCTTAATAAAATTGTTTTTTCAGCTAATCTTTTTAATTTTGTTGATGATAATGATTGACTCATTTCCATAACGAATGTTTTTAATAGAAACTGAATACAGAAACATGTTTTTTATGTAATTCAGTTTTCAGAAACATGTTTTTTATGTAATTCAGTTTTCATATAAGAAATTTTTTTTCGAGAGGGCCTTTTATTTCAGTTTGTGCCTGAAAGTAACGTCTCCACATGATCTATAAATTTTTATATGAAGGTAATTTTTTTAATTCGATTGCTTTCTTCTTTTTTTAGAAGATTCTCACTGGTTATAGGTATATAGATATAGAAAGCTTAAACTTTTCTATCCTAAAAATTTCCTAAAAATATACTCGTACCACTTTCAATTTGAATATTATCATCATTTTTGTTATTTTTACTTCTTGGGAAATTATGAACTTGAATAATTGTTCGTTATTCTCAAATAATGACAAAAGAGAAAATGTCATTTGAAATGTCATTAACGCTTCGATTCACATCTGCAAAATCTTGGAATACATCAAATCTATAGTATTCAAATCAACTCTGAAAGAGGGAAATTTGTCAGTATCGTACTTAAAGGTATTCATGCTGAATTTTTTTTTAAAGAAGGAAAGAAAGATGTATCAAGATGGAGTAGTAGAAAGCCAAAAACTCTCTTTCCCAAAAATTAATCACTCCTAAAAATATAGCCCCTTCAATTCAAATAAGATTCCTCTTGGCTGGGATCAAATCAAATAGGTGAATGAATGTCATTACGATGTCATCGATGACATAAGCAGATCAAGCTTATTCCGTGACATTAAAAATCGTAATTCATGAATGAATTGTGTGTATGTTCTATAATGTTATACACTTTGGTACTAAAGAGCCTTAGGGCAGGTGTCTTAAGGCGAAACATCGATGTATACCAGTGAGGATGACAGTGTTCCATGTAAGTGCAATTTATTACCATTCATTTAAAGTAGAACTCATGTGAATGATATCTGATTTTTATTCCACAACGAATGTTTGAAATAAAAACTGGGTAGAGAAAAGTATCTTCTGTATAATTCAGTGTTCATATAGGAGTATTTGTTTCGAAAGGATTTTTTTCTTTCGTGTAATTCAATGTTTATATAAAAGTAGCTCTTTCAGGAGGACTTTCTTTCAGTTTGTGTTTAAAAGTTACTTCTTTGCATGATCTACACATCCATGTATAAAGTTACTTATTTTCAAATTGATTACTCCCTTCCTTTCTTTGGAAGATTCCCTCATCCTTTTATTTGTATCAAGATGGAGTACTATTCAACAGAGTTATTATTAGTTTCCACTTGAAAACTCTGAAAAATTCCCTTAGTGAAAAAAATGAAAAGTCATAAAAATCATCAAGTCTAAAATTCATCAAAATCAATAATAATCCTTATGATCATAAGTCAAAGAGAGTTTGTAAGCAACAACCGACTTGTTGGAAAAAACAGTATTACAAAATATAATGACATTGGTCTTAAAAACGTTACAGTGATAATTTTGTAAATACACATTTCAAATGTTTTTTAATGCTAATATTGCCGGTGAAAATGAAACAAAACATGAATTTTCATCGTATTTCTCAAATTTCAAAAGAGGCGATGAAATTTCCAAATCTGAGTTATCGATGAACCCCCAAATACTAACAGACCTGTATGTATTTTTCAATTTTTCCACGAATATCAAATACCGTGGAGATTAGAAAGGCTTATTAATGAAACCCAACGTGAATATTTCAGTATTACAATAAGACTTCCTGAATAACGCTTCGTGAATTCCCTTTGTAGCTCTTCAAAACCCGCATTAGCGAGAGTTTCTCTGAATTCATATCCGTTGCATAATCATAAAACTGAAGAATAACGTAGCGTTTCCGCATGCATAATCCGCTGCGATGAAACAATGTTATTTAATTAAATAGATCTGAGATTCTTCCTTGAGAGCATTTATTAATTTTGATGAAAACCCTCTCATCTTTCCATTTGCCTTAAGGAGCAAAAAAATAATCACCACAGAGTACGATTATTTTCATTTACTGTTATTTCTAGACTAGAATGACTTATCTTTCGAGCAGATATAAATGAATTATAATAGCAAATTGTCTGACATATTTATCTAGCCGCACACAAGTAGTAAAAACAAAAACAATGTCAAGCTTACGTAATATACAATGTGGTGTTCCGCAAGGATCAGTCTTAGGTCCAATTTTGTTTTTACTATATGTCAATGACTTGATGATGCTTGACATTTCAGGAAGTTTTACACAATTCGCCGATGATACCACCATACTATGGCATAAAGATAAGGAAGCCGATCTTCAACAGGTCATCAATTCAGATATAATAAAAGTTAAAGAGTGGTGCGACTCAAAACTTTTATTCTTCAATATATTAAAAACCAAGATAGTGTCCTTCAAATGCGCAGTATCTGATATTTGTATCAACCACCAGATCATTGAAAACAGTGTGTTTTCTAAATTTTTAGGACTATACATTGACAACGGTCTCAAATTTAATGAACATGTCAAAAACCTGAATGAAAAATTGTCCTCTGGTTGTTATGCTGTAAAAATTGCTACAAACGAACTAGGTTACACAATCGCAAAGTCAGTATACTACTCCTTGATAGAGTCACATTTGCTATAGGGTATCCCATTCTGGGGAGTGTGCAGTGGAAATGTTCTTCAAAGTGTTTTTGTTTTACAAAAAAGAGCCCTGAGATACGTCTGCAAATTGACATTTCGCGATTCGTGTAGAGTTCACTTCAAGCAACATAACCTTCTCACGGTAGTGTGTATATTTATACTTGAAACAGTGTGTCTCATTTATAAACATAAACAAAATTCCATTACAGATACTAGATATGCCACCCGCCAAAGTAACCATATCAAACTACCTTTACATATTCCACTCTAGTTAAGGACTCCATTATATACAGGCTGATTCACGGTGGATGGCACATTAGACGTTTCTGGTGAACCAGACAACGGATCACTTTGAAAATTCAATGGAGGGCATATTCGGACATTCTCTAGCCAACTAAAATATTTTCGACAATGCGGTGTTGCCGCTTCTGTTAGAAAGCAGTAGCAACTTTGATTTTTCAAATGGAACACTCTGTATATAATATTATTTTTGGAATTTCCAACAATTGCCCGACAACTTTTCTTGATATTTCCCTATACCTATCTGTTACCGTTTTCGAAATAAAAATTAATTTCAATTTTTTTCTTCGAAAATCATGACTTCTAAAAATGCCGATATCTTTTAGTTAAGAAGTACTATGATATCGAAATTTGGTTTGGAGTTAGGTGATACTTGGACACTTCCCACACGTCAGCCTAATCTCCGTTACTTCAATACAGGGTGGTAAAAAAATACAGTTTTTTCGTTTGCTTGAAAAAGTTGCTGAAATTTGATTATTTTAAATGGAACACCCTGTATATTATTGAAAATTCGGAAAGCTGCTGAAATTTGCTTTCTTTCTATGCATATCATACCTATACCTAACTAGTCAAGTTTCGGACTTATGAACATTTATTTGTGAAAATGTCCCTTCAGAATGGTATTTCCATTCGGTATTTGGTAAGCAGGCCATGATTACTATTTGACAGTAGCGTTGTGACATTCTCCTAATAATATCGACATTTTCGTCACTTCAGAAGTTGCAAATACCTTCAAAACGATGGAACAAAACTATTCAAACGAAGTTCTTATGAATTTGTTTATTATTTTTGGACAGTGTGACAAAATTATCAGCAGAACATGTAGAAAGTTCAATGAAATGTATCCGAATCTACCGCCAATGAACCTCAAAAAATTTATACGAATTCAGAACAATTTCAATGCATTTGGATCAACTTTAAAAGCACCAAGAAACTTGAAATTGGAAATATTGATATGAATAATTATAAAAAAGTAAAACAACTGACTCCAACTGACCTCGCTGTAAATTTAGTTCGGGAGCGAGTCTATAGAAGAGATGGATGTCGAGTTTACGACTCCAACTGACCTCCCTGTGAATTTACTTCAGGAACGAGAGCTTCTCAACTTCCCAACTCCTGATCCAATAACTGAACCTGAAAGAAAGGTTTGGTGGTGCAGCCAGGAAACGACTGAGTCGTCTCCTCAAGAGCGGGGTACCTTCTTGAGCGGCGTACGCAGAATCTATCTCAGGTGGAGGAACAAACCCCCATGAGCAGGTTAGCAAACGTTTGCGCTCGAGTAATGAGTCACCAAAACCAGAGGCGAAAAAGCCCTGTATCAAGGTGGTAATCTTGCACCTTGACTATCCGACTACCTCATTAAACGATGAAATAGCAGAGCATATACTTTGTGCTCGCCCCGCTGGGGACCGAATCAGGTTTTTAGAGTTCCGCAGAGCCGTATTCTCACCATCTGACCTGAAAGACCACTCACCATAGAAACTAATCGGCTTCGATGGGTTTATTTGGTCGAGTATGAATAGGTGTGGGCCACAATAAACCCTTGCGGGTTGCGGTGGAGGGTCGAATAGTCCCACTCACGTTAGACCTAACCTAACCTAACCTTCGTCTGATATACTGCGGCAAATAACACTAACGGCGATGCGGCACATTTTTCATTCTAAGATATAATATATAATAATTTCAACTTGAACGAAGAAGATGTCACTTTGTCAGGAAAAATAACTGAAAATGTTGACACATTGTCAAAGCAAGCTGAACTGCTTTTAGTTCTTTAATACTTGACACTGGTAACGTGACTTCTTGCAAGGTGGATACTTGACAAGACATTGAGAATCTGGCGCTCATGAAACTGATCAACATTGCCAAAAGTCCTAAGCTATTGAAGGGGTTATGAACACTTATACTTTACAAGTCACAATACTAAAAGACTGGAAAGCCTAACGAAACCTAATCTCATCCTCTGCATCAACTATAATCTGTATATTTTTGGAAAAATTACTTTTTTGCATGATCTACACATCAATGTATAGATTAACTTCTTTCAAAATTGATTGCTTCATTCCTTTCTTTGGAAGATTCCCACAATTTTTGTATCAAGATGGAGTAGTAGAAACCCAAAAATTTCATTTCCAAAAAAAATTACTCCTAAAAATATATCCCTTTCAATTTAATTTGTATATTTATATGAATGTCTTCTAATATCTTCACCTACCATTAATTCCCTCCTCAGCTTATCCAACTCCAGGGCAGAAGGTGGAGGAGGATCCCTCGTAGACCTTCCACGTCTCAATTCCTCCAACTGCTTCGTCAGCTCCTCCACTTTGGCCACAGCCAGAGATAATTCCTTTTCCTTTTCATTAAAGAGTGCTCGGATCGAGTCAAGGTCACTTGCTGAAAAAAACATCGATATTAGATTCGTTTGGACATGTTTCACGATCTAATGTCTATGGTAATATTTATTCGATGAATTCTAGAATATTTCAGAAGATATAATACAATGACTGATGAAATAAAGAAATATTTGGAAAAACTCTAGCTGAAAGGGTTTTTATTGATTGCAATCTTCTTGGTACCCAACTAGTGCATCATTTGAAGAGCAACGATGGCGAAATTATTCTTATTTTTGAAATACCCACAAAGAATTTTCCAGTTTTCACGACCATTCGCTTTCTCGCAATCTTAATAAAAGGGTTGTACTACTTATAGCATCATCAACTAATTTCTCCTGAATGACACCCCATTCCAAGACGTGTATCCGAAAAAAATGATGTATGACTCTGGGCCCAAAAAGTTTTACTAACAAACAAACTCTGTAATCAAACGTTTACGCCACCCCCCGTCCAACCTGTCCCTTCCAGGAAGGTGGACAGGTCACTTTGAGACATCTCCTTTATATCGTCAGGTGTAGGCCAAGACACGCCAGTAATATAACTGCAAGAGTTCTAGCTCATTCCTTATGGGAAAACACGTGGAAATTTAGAGCAGGTCCATTCTGGCATTCTGACTTCACACGGAAGGGGCAAAGGTCAGCGCCTCGTCTCTGCCAGACGTCCATTAAGTGTAAACTAAGCCTTAGCCTTCATAGCCCACTTCAGACCACCTCCACTTCTCCACTTTTACCGTCATTTAGTCGACCAATCAGATACCGCGCGTACAGCGGGAAATTCAAATCGTAGTAGATGAACAAGGCGTATTCTGGCTCAAACGGGAGTGGGGGAAACTTCATCGGAATCAACGCAGGATGGAACGAGTATTGTAGCGATTTAAGCCTGGAACTCCGCCTTGTTCATCTACTACGATTTGAATTTCCCGCTGTATGCGCGGTATCTGATTGGTCGACTAAATGACGGTAAAAGTGGAGAAGTGGAGGTGGTCTGAAGTGGGCTGTGAAGGCTAAGGCTTAATTTACGTATAATGGACGTCTGGCAGAGACGAGGCGCTGACCTTTGCCCCTTCCGTGTGAAGTGGGCCTGAGGTCCAAAAAAACGCCAGAATGGACCTGCTCTAAATTTGCACGTGTTTTCCCATAAGGAATGAGCTAGAACTTTTGAAGCTATATTACTCACGCTGAACACACACTATCTTATTGGCGATAACTCCGAATACTCGCATATGACATGCCTGACAGTGTCATCTTCCTGTTCACACATCCGACATAGAGGTGTGTCCACTAGCCCCATATTATGGAGGTGTTTCCTTAGTTGACAGTGGCCAGTCAGAAATCCTACTGTTAAGCGTAGATGTTTCCTGGTCATCGCCAGATATTTCTTCGGCGTCAGCTTCCTAGGGTCGCCCACAGTGATCCTGTCAAGATTGCATCCTTTGATTCCATCCCATCTCTTTAGGGATTGAGCATGGGTGTAACATTTGGCTAGTTCCGCAATTGTCGAAGTCATCAGGCCGTAGGTGCCACTGGGTCCTAAAATTCTTAGTCCCACCACTTCTTTGGCTGAAGAGTCGGAAATGCGATTGCCTTCACTCCTCTCGTGCCCTATAACCCACCTCAGGATAATGTTATTATCTATCGAGGCTTTGGCTAAATCTTGGTGGCAGTCTAGTACTAGTCCTAAGGTAACTCGTTGTCTGTTCAAGGCTAATAGAGCTTGTTATGTTTTTGCCAGAAATTCCTCTTCTGGTTATTTCTTTTATGGCGACTGAGATACCAGCCAGTTCTGTTTGGACCACGCTGGTATTTTTCCTCACTTAATCCTGAGGCTTAGTGATCTGGAGTACACTACACACCCTCAACCTTCTTTGTTTTTTGCGCCATCTGTATATATGCGTATTGCATTTGTAGCATCTGACTACGTATTCTATTTTATTTGTATTTGTATTAAACACAAACCTGGGTTCAATTGCATCACTGATTGGCTGCAGCAGAGGTTGCGCAATAAGCGCTTCTCGCCATAGGCTCAGCCTGAATTGACCCATTCCTACTTCGAGGTTTACACCAGCCGTACGCAATCGTAACATAGCCATCAATACAACCTTCTTAACGTACAGGTTGGTGTTGTTCTCATGGCTCCTGTGATGTTTAAACAAGCCAGTCGGTGTATTTGATATAATTTTTGGATCGCCGTTGTTTGTAGAACTTTCGGCCCCATGCAATGGCTCCGTACGTTAACATATGTCTTATTATTGCAGTGTAGATCCAGGTGACCACACGGGGTGAAAGTTCCCATGCGCGTCCCACTGTCCTCCGACATTGCTCATAAGCAACATACACTTTTTTGCTCTACTCTGTAGGTGAGAGTTCCATGTTAGCTTCTTGTCGAGGATACTACCAAGGTATTTCACATTTTTAGAGAAGTTTTGTTTGCTTTTGAAGAGTTCGGGATATGCAATTGTGTAGAATCCATTATTGTTGAGGTGATTATTCAGGGTATCCAGGGTATCCGAATGACCTCATGCCGAAAGGTTGTTGCACTCATCAATGTGGACATATTGCACCTTGAACATCGAAACAATGAACCGAAATCTGTTCCCTGTGCCATTAGAGGTACCGTAGAAGATGATCTACACGTACAATTCCAGCCTGGATGGCTACATGTTTGAACCTGTCCCATCCCATCCCACCCCATAGTATTTTTATTGAATTGAAGACATATATGAGATTTTTTTTGATTTTTTGCAAATAGGTATGTTAAAGAGTGAGGAATTGATGTATTAGAGAAAACGCTTTGAGGATACAACTTTGCTGGCGCGGTTATGATTCGTCTATTCGAAATTTCCCTTTGTTGCTTGATTAATGACTGCTCGCGATACCGTGTTTCGACGGTTACTTGCTCGAACTTCCAATATTCTACAAACTTTCACGGTTTTCCTTTGGAATTGCGAACAATTCCAAACAGTAAGAGCCGAACTTTTCCACCAGTTTGCTCTCTCCATTAATCCAGCTCAAGAGTTCTTATAAGAGTTGTGACAGATGGTGCTTACCGGCTTCATTGTTTATCCAGGCGAATCATTCGAACAATCGATTCCAATTGAATATTTGAGAGAATTGTTGGGAGAGGAGACCGGCGGCTTTGTACTTCTTTTCCAGAACACAACAGATTTGATAATATCATTCTCATATGACAAATGCATCAATGCAGTTTCGTATTTGATTGATGATGCATTCAACTGCAACTGTAAGCGCTGTCGTATTGTAGGTTCGTTACGGAGGTGTCAATATAATCCATCAATCGGTGAGTATTTAATGGTTAAATAGAGAATCAATGGTAATGATGATCTCAAACCTGTTCATGAGACGACATATGCTTACTTGGGAAAACAAGTGTTTCGAAAAAAATATATAATGGCACAGTGACCAGAATCTTTATGCTATTCGAGAAGCTTTAAATTTCAACAATTTGGTTACTCTAAATGCTGATGTCAAGGAAATGTAGATACGCTAAGTAAAGTAATACTGGAAATAATTCTCAGAAAATGGCTATTTTCCAGCACTATTGAAAAGACACTGAATTGCAGGTTGTTTCCTGCTTACGGAACAAAACTTCAGAGGGTGTTTCCTTAGCAATAAGGCGCTTATTTAGTCTTAGCTAGATAGAAATTATTGGGTCCAGTGGAGTCTCAGTGCACACGAGAGCCAACAATATTGGGAAAAAAAGTACACCACTGACTTGTTGTTTTTTTCATATCTAACTTCGTTTTCGAGAAAAAAAATTAAGCCACTTTCCATATCATGAATACTTGCTTTGAAGATCAGCTGACAGTGAGACAGTGATAGTGTTGTCATATCAGTGAAAGTTAGAGTTGTCAATCATCAGTGATTCCACCATGAATACTTTTACTAACACTATAAGGGCTGTCATGCACTTCATTTATTATGGATAAGCAAATGGAAATCCAAAAAAAGCACGGATAATTTAGCAGGAGAGATATCTTGACATAGTATTTCCATGTGCTGAAACATTTAGAACGCTTCATGTAAGATTATGTGAAATTGGAAGTTTCAATGAAAATGCAGGTGGTGGAAGACCAGAAACTGTAACAACACCTGAACTAGCTGAAGCTATACTTGATGCGATGAAAGAATATCCTTCAAGTAGTACCAGGAAGATTGCATTGCAGTTGGATGTCAGCCCAAAAACCATATGAACAGTTCAGCGGGTCCGAACTCTACTGCCTCGGGATTCTTGTTTACCATGTGGTTAAATCATGTGATGGCACACAATAATTTTTTACCAAATATTTTATTTACGGACGAAGCAAATTCGTGAACTTTCACAATGACCATTTTTGGGCCGACAAAAATCCCTAATTTATCAGAGAAAGTCATTTTCAGCAGCAATTTTTGTTGGAAGTTTGGGTAGTAATGATTGGGGACTACCTAATTGACCTATTTTTCTACCAGCAAGATTAACTAACAGGTGAATCCTACACGGATTCACTCATTTTGTTAGAAGAAGTCCCGGTACTTATAAGAGGCAACATGTGGTTTATGCACGACGGAGTTCTAGCTCATTTTAGTGTTCTTGCTCGTTAGCATCTTGACATCACCTACCCTCATCGCTGAATCTTCCAGGATTGACTCACTTCAAGGCGTTTATTCACCCTTCGAAGCTTGATATCAAACAGATGTTGGACTACACTAGGGATGAACTACGATGACTAACAGGCCTTCTTACAGGTCACTGTCATTTGAATCATAATATGCAGAGACTTGGACTGTCGGAAGACAGTGTGTGTCGACTTTGTTTGGAAAATGATGGAACAGCAGAGCATATACTTTGTGCCTGCCTCGCTGAGGACCGAATCAAGTTCTAAGAGTTCGGCAGAGCCGTACTCTTGCCATCTGACCTGAAAGACCACTCACCATACAAACTAATCGGCTTCGTTAACAAGCTGGGTTTATTTGGCTGAGTGTGAATAAGTGTGAGCCACAATAAACCCTTGCGGGTTGCGGTGACCTAACCTAATCCTAATCGCTGGATCGGAAGTGCAGGACCTCAAATTAACAGGCTCGCAGTCCTGTTATGAATCCTCTAGATTTCTATTTTTTTGATCATCTGGAGGGTCTTGTTTATAAAACTCCTGTAATAGATGTAAATGACTTCAGGAAGTGAATAATTGACGATTGCAATGTCATAAGGAATACACCAAGTATTTTGAACGTGTCAGATAATCAATGACAAATCGATTGCAGTCGTGTATTTTATCAGAAGGTGGACATTTGTTCATTAACTTCAAGGTCGAAATTGTTTATTATCTACTTTGGATTTTTATGTTATGTTGTTCATGGATAGTTTTTAGAAGTGATTCCATTATCTTGACAACGAAGCTTGAATTGAAGAAAACACATGCGACGAAAAAGTTTTTCAATCTAAAAAAAACTACACTGAGACGCAACTGGACCTAATAATTTCAATGCAATTCGGGCTAAATAAGCGCCTTATTACTTCAAATAACTGTAGCAAATTCCAAGCAAATCGATATAAGGATATTTATGATATTTCATAAATACCGTTTAAACTTCAAGGTCCTGTATCTCAGAAACGAAAAAAGCTGCAGACATATGTTCATAGGAACTTTTTTTCTTAAAACGACCTAACGAATCACCCTCTGAAGTTCCGTACGGCAGTTAGAAAACACCCTGTATATCCCTTTTCAGCTCACAGACAGGAAAAATTAGGAGTAACCTAATCTAATAAACTTCAAATCTCGAAACATTATTGGTATGTTCTGATCAGTTTCATCGTTTTCTTAATTTTGTATTTGTGATGCACTGTTAGGAAAATTTGGTGTAGTAATTAATATTACTGGAGTTTTATCTCAACACCAAACCGTTATTTTCAACATTTCGATACGTGTTTCGATCACCAAGTGAACATCTTCCTCTTGAAGATGATAAAACTCCAGTATAATTCATTTCCTTCATCTTGAGTTTTTTCTATAAGTAAACCTCTTCACGCAGTTTCCGACGAAATCAATATAACAGATTTTTTTTTTTTTTAAATCTGAGGTTCTAGAGTTTACATGCTACTACATTGTGACTTGGAAATGCGTGAATGCTATCGTTTCTGCTACTTGTTCTTTGCTGATTGTTGATTCATACCCAAGACTTGCTAATCAAATGTTCTTGAATTCACCTCAACTCGCATTAGCTGTGTTAATGTTCAATTAAACAATTCCTTCCTATCACATTTTACATGGAAACTTACTGAGAGAAATATTGTTCTGCTTCTGATGGTCCACCTGCCCGCGCAGCGCCCTCAGCTTGCGCAGCTTAAGCTCCTGCGCGTCAACGCGGTCGCGCAGCCGCCTCAGGCGCTCGCTTTCCGCCTGCACGCGCTGCTGCCGCTGCTCCTGTTCCTTGAGATAGCGCAGGCGCTGCTCTTTGGCGGCCAGCAGTTGGTGTTGCGACTCGATCTGCGCCTGCTGTCGGCACGCCATCTCGCGCAGCTCGCTCAGCGTCAACTGCACTCCGTCGGGTAGCTGAAAAAGAACAAGGCTAATCAGTCAAAGAGAACGTTTTCGTTGCTGTCTGCAGGGTAATATATTTCCAGAACTCTTGCACGGTCTGTCAATTATGATTTTCTGAAAACTTGCAGGGTTATTGAAGGAGTAGGTGGCAGGAAGTTCCGAAGTGAGTGGCTCCTACAAATCCTCCACGGCAACCGCCAGTGGTTTATTGTGGATCACACCCAGTGAAACTTAGATATTCAAACGTCAGCTTCTTCACGAAACTGTTAAACAAATTAGACTAGTCCTATGTTGCTGTATCGCTGCTGTTCCAATGTCTTGACAGAATCAGAATCAACGAACTTAGGCGTGCGCAGCGTTATAGAACAGTGCTTTAAAAAAACTTCTCTATGAAAAATTACTTATGCATGTCAAGTTTCATCACGATTGGTTGAGCGAGGTAGAAGTGTATCACTTACCAACCAACCAACCAACCAATCAACATCAATTTTTATATATTAGATTAGTTTATTTGGTAAGTAGTATATTAGAGTGGAAGTCAACTCTGCCTACGTTTGAGAAAATGATTTATTCAGTGGCAGAGAACGTACAGAGTATTTGCTCTGCAGTGTCAATATCTTTTGAACTGGGGCGACATTAACTGTCTCCCAATGGTCCAAGTCTCAACGACACGGACCTGTAAATAGAACTGTTAGACAACATAGGTCATTCCTGCTGTAGTCCAAATACCTGCTGGTCCTTCTTGAAGTCTAGGTGATTAGGGTTTGAAAGACAAAATCTAAAGTAATGCTAATGACAGGTACTGGTCCGATGAAACAGCTTGCAGTCAACAGTTTCCAGGCCCGTTTGACTTATAATCCAGACCATAAACAATTTATTGAGTATTCTTATTGGGATGGCCTTTTGAAGCAGTTCACTACCAACTTAGATATTGCTTGGTTAGAGCCAATTGCTTCTTAGTATTGAAGGGGTAGTAGGATATAGTGATCAGTAGATTCCTGTTTTTTACGACAATTCCTTGTCAGTTATAGCCGTGGTTTGTATTTTAGCGACTAGAGCGAAAACCGTTTATGAGATTAGAGTGACTTTTGTTATATGAATCATTCTAATAGCAGATGATTTTTGTAAGGCAGTACTTTTTCCTCAAGTTGATTTTTATGATCATTACCAGAAAGAACAAGAGAGCTTGAATCTTTTGTAGTTATGGTAATATAGAAGTGATCTATTATAAGTCAGGTGTTAAGGAATCGTATCATGAAGTTTATTTGGAAAGAAGTGAATAAAAGAAAATAATCGTTTTTTCTGTAGAAGACGTCATACTGACGAGCGGAATGATTCTTGTATACCTGATAACAGAATATACTGGCAAAATCGATAATTTCATGATTTGAAACAAGTTGGAACATTTCATTTTTTTTACTTCTTAAAAATTTCGAAATGAATGAAGTTTTTCATAACTTCGATATCTTTTTCATGTTTCAAAAAGTCGCAAACTGTTTTTCAGGAGGGTTTGATTTTCACTTTGTAGATTGTATTTTACAATCAGAGATAAAAAAATTACTTCTATATTTTCTGGAGATCAACTCTGAATGTTTTATTATCGAAAAGTTACAAAAAAATGTCTCTGTCAATGAAATCAATATTTAACAAGTCTCACCTTAATTGGTCCTAGAAAAGTGAGTTTCTTTGTGGAAAAATGCTTTTCTTAAATCGACCAAATAGTAGTTCATGTGCAAATACTTTTTTGTTGATTAGTTATTTGCGTGTTTTACGTCTTTCGGGGTATACGAAAGCGCTTTACTGTAATTTCAAAGAACCTTTTGAAATGGCGAAGTTTCTAATCAGTTTTTGAACTTCACGAACTTGTTAGTAGTTATTCTTGTCGTTGTCGACGCTTTACGGACAACGGAGTAGTTTCCTTAATTTCCTGCAGACTTCACGAGTTATACAGAAGCAAATGATATGAGTTTCTCGTGCTGACTCACTTGAATTGCAAAATACTGCTTCTACTGCGAAAATTTCATATAGAGTTTCAAACGGCATGGGCTTTGTTAAATTCTGATTCATTCGCATTGTGGTCATAGTGATTATTCAACAATTCGATCACATACAAATAGAATAGTTCCAATAAATCTGCCGCTTCTGATATATCGAAATTCTTAAACTGATTCAAGCTCATGCCAGTTTGATTTTCCCCCAAATTCATATGTAAATTTCATTCTCAAACAGGCAGTTTCCTTACTGTATGAGGCCCCCATTTCTATTCGAATACACTTCCAGACAGTGAGTTTCTTATGCAAAATTTGCTGACGTTGAGGACTTATATTTCATGTGAAGAATATGGTAACTCTCCACTTCCGATACACCGACAAAGAACGGAAAAGTTCAGAAAACAAAAAAGAATTTCTAAAACCAAATTTTTGCAGTGATTCGTGTTGGTTTCAGAGTCAAAACTTCAGATTGCAAAATAACGATGATCTCATTGAAACTGTTCAAGATAATATTTATATTGACTTACTCAATAAACCCTCATCATTGTCTAATATTTTCTTTTTCTGATTAGTATCGTTATTGAAAATTAAGAATTAAATGTACGCTGTCCGTTCAAAAAGTAAGGTGAATTTTTTCTCAAAAATATTGATTTATTCAATTTGTCCTTTTCAAAATAGTTCAAATATAATACACTTGTATAGTCGAAGTAAACGATATTGTGCACATTTAACGTTGGCGGCACTCTCAAAGGTCAAAAAACCAATACATAGAAATGAACCGGCTGCGAACTAGTCCACGTGAACTGTAGAATTTGCGGTTCGTATTGGATAATTTTTACTAACCAAGTTTTATGATTGGCTGAAGAGTTATGAAATTAAATTTGACGTCATGTTACGGTGACGAATAGAAATCGAGAAATGTGAGGATGGTTAACGCCGTGGTGTTCAGTTCAGGAACTGATCGCGATTTGAGAGTTGAAATACGATATCGGTGCAGTCATAATTACTTGAAATGTTTGTTATCTGTTTCAAATGTGGCATCCTTGGACAAGTAATAACGAGTGTGATAACAATACAGACTTTTTCCAGTGTAGTGATTCCAATGGCGATGGAGAACAATGCGAAAAAGAGATACCAGTGAATAAGATTCGGATGCATTTGAATATTGAATCACAGAGAGTATATTTCAATGTATATAAGAATCTACATCTGATACAGGATTACCAAAACCATTAGATTAGATGTTCATCTAATAAAATAATTGAAAAAACAATATACGACTGTTACAGAAGCAATGAGATTCCTACAACTGAAATCATAAGGAAGAAATTGAATACGTCCGGCCATAACGTGAGCTGCTGTGACAAAACTCTTCAGAATTGTACAAAGAAACTAGGAAATAGTAAAAAAACGTCAAGCAGCTATGTCATACTTAGAACAAATAACTAAATATAGAAAAGAACAACGGCAAATTTTCTATTTGGACGAAATTTGGTATGACTCTCACGAAACAGACGAAAGGTTGGACTGATGGTTCGAGAATGTGTAAGCCTAACATGCCTGCAAACAAAGAATCGCGACTCATTATTGTGCATTGCGGAGGAAGTAAAGGATGAGTTCCGAATTCTTTGAAATTATGTGGAAAAAAACTTGTTGACTATCTTAAGAATATGGAAGTTAATATTTCCGTGCAAATATGGATCGCCGTTGACGTAATTCAACAATTCCTGAGCGATGCTCAGTTTTTTTGGAATTTTGGAACGAACTTCGCTGCCACACGATTCATGCCTAAAATTTACGAAAAAATTGTATGGCATGAGCCAACCGATATGTCAACATCCTTAGCAACTTCTCTAATAATGATTCGACGATTCTCCATAACAACTTTTCTCACTTTCTCAACATGTTCATCAGCTTTTAATGTACTGAGGCGTCCGGCACATCGACATTCACGTTTTCTTGACCTTCTTTAAAGAGTTGGTAACACTTGTCAACATTTTTCTGAATCAGACTACAATCACCGTATGATACTGCCAACATTTCGACTATTTTGGTAAACTTGGTAACAGCCTTCCAAACAGTTTCACAAAAAATATGAATCCAAACTATGTTAGAATACCAATGAAAATATCTAAGAATTGTACAAATGGAAAGAATGATATTGTTACAAGCGGGCGAGTACGTCCCTGTGTATATTTACAATAATGTCGAAAGTAGGATGAAACATTGAAAACTGTTTTATTCAATAAGTTCTGAAGCCTAACGAGCTTGAAGAACAGTCTTCGCTTCGAGCAAGTCTGCTCTGAAATTAAGCGAATACACAATAACTGAAACAGACCAAGAACTTGGAATATTGGTAGAGATGACTGCCAACAAGAAATCGGGAAAGATATACATGGTGCCTCTTAATGACGTGCTAATATTTACACAGTTCCTCTCTGAGTCTGTTTTAATAAAACATTCTCATCGAGTTCAAAAAAAGGATTGCTTTCATGACAAAAGATATTTTTGTATAATATACTTCATTTTTGCATTTGCGTTCGTATCGTATTTTCATCGAATCATTTAAAAGAAATTGTGGAATTGGCCGCGGTGGTAGTGCGTCCGATTCACGATCGGAAGACCGTGGGTTCGATTCCTACCTCGACCAGATATTTTTCTAAAGATAATTTATCTGGTTGAAGCTGGGATGATTCTGCAACCGTGTTAGGAGTCACACGTTAAAAGGTAAGACCCCGTTAGTCCGTTAGAAGTTTCTCAACTTTTGAGAGTTGTCGTTCGTATGGTGGCGACAGCTGATTAACGGAAAAACAGATACATCACTGCTTTTCATCGATGTAAAAATCATTTATAGAATCCTCTTTCCTCTGACCTGTTAGCTTGTTTGTCGTCTGGCCTACGATTTTCGAATAAAAAATTGAATTTATTCATCTGCACATTTTTGAAAATGGCTATTACCATATATTTAAAACGTGTCTAGCGACACGTAAGACATTGATTTATTTGGTGAACATAAACGTTTTGACAGTTGCTATCCTAGTCTATATCAAAGAGCCAAACTAGAGAGAGGAGTTATTTGACAGAGATTAACGGTTACGTGATTGATCAGTGGCGTACAGTGACGAATTGATGAAGTGAAACATGGTGTGATAATTTGTGAGATACTGTTTTATTTGGAAAGTGAAATCACGTTGTTATTTTTGTATGGTCTCTGGAGATTATTTTTTCATTAAGTCTAATGTTGGTCAGAATATTTGTTCATTATGAAAAAATGTTAACTATAATACTTCAGTTGTTCTGAGAAAACAGGTAAACATCGCCGCCGGTAAACTTGTCAATTCAACTCTACAGTATTTAAGTTGACGAAAATATGTATTTTGAAACTTGAGTTTACGTAGCTCTGTAGAAAAAATAACATCATGTCTTTTTGAGGTTATATTTGTTACTCACGTTCAAACTCATTTTGTTGAAGTACAGTTCATATATTCATATATTGGAGTTGTCATAACATCAAACATACATAGAATCTGGGAGATAAAGAAGAAAATTAATCGAAAACTGATCAATATTGACATTTGTTTTTTTCTCGAATAATTGGAAATAAGCACGATACTAAGTGACAGTTTGGCGTCAATAAACTTCATATATTGTTTTGGTTGATTTCCAGGTTTTGCCGTGGTCTTCTTTGGTTACAATCTCCAAACGTTTCAACTGCAACTGCGGCAGTCATCTTCAGTCGCGTGGTCAAGGTACTCTTCTTGACGTATCAACTGAAACTGAAGCTCTCATTTCTGCCGTGTCATTTATAGTGCTGATTTGCTCCACATGAATGACTTCCATCTGGTAACTCAAATACCAAAAATATAAGTCCATTAGGCCGCAATGTTTGTAAACTAAAAGAACTCATTCTAGCGAAATTATGTTTAGTCATGAAATTCAATGAATATTTGAATCACAATAATGGCAAATGTAACCTGGTAGTCTGGTATGACAAAAGTAACCTTATCGCTATTTTCCGAATATCCTTGAGAGATTAACCGAAACAAATACTTGAAGCCATAAGTATGTATTTTTCTAATTCTTTCTTCTATTTGTCGATGAAGATCTGCCCATACCTTTGATAACCAGTTTTGGTTGATGATATTGATAAAACCGTGTTGCTTATTTCTTCAACAGTGAATGTTTCACAAAACCGTGTCAGAGTGCGATAATAATTAGTCCCAAAATAATTTCTCTTGCAGCACGCAGTATCACTGCGTGTAATACTAGTCGATCAGACTTTTTCAACCAAATTGTGTATAGCAGAAGCTCAAAAAGCCAACAAAAATATAGCATATATATTTGGTGTTGGTTGTCACACGTGACTACCAACTCCCGTCAAGTGGAGAGACAACCAGCTCCAAAACAAAGTTCAAAACATAACCTCCTAAAATAACTCTGAATCAATATATATTCATAAAAAAGAATAGTGATATCATAAACAACAGATGTTACATCAAAAATACATGAAATGATATGTTATAATATACGGAAAATTCTAATATACTCATGAGACAACACAAATGTACAAAAATTTACTTTGACCGTCCCAAAAAAAAACAAATGTACGAATCTCCGTGAACTGAAATGATGTTAGTATGGAGATATTGCTCTCGTGATCTTTCGATTTTGTACGATAAACTTTTTCATTCGTTCAATTTTCCAATATGGCCGCTGTGACAACCATACCCGGTCTCCCGTACAGTGCGCATCTGTATCTGTAGAGGTAGGGAGGGTGAGTGTAGGCCCACAGCACTTAGGCTACATGTGACCCATTGTACATCCTCCCAAGGAGTTGTCCTCCTAGGTCATCGTCCATCATGTCTTTTCCAGGAAGGTGGACAGGTCTCTGAGAGACATCTCCTTTACATCGGCAGGTGTAGGCCTAGACTCTCCGCACATACACTCTCTTATTGACGATAACTCCGGACATTCGCCTAGGACATGCCTGACAGTTTCATCTTCCTGTTCACACATCCTGCATAGAGGTGTGTGTGTGTGGAGGTGTTTCCTTAGTTGACAGTGGCCAGTCAGAAATCCTAGATATTTCTTCGGCACCAGCTTACCAGGGTCGCCAAGAGTGATCCTGTTAAGATTGCATCCTTTGATTTCATCCCATCTCTTTGGGGATTGACCATGGGTGCACTGGGTCCTACAATTCTTAGTCCAGCCGCTTCCTTGGCAAAAGAGTCGGCAATGTGATTACCTTCACCCCTGTTGCGTCCTTTATTCCACCTCAAGTTAATGTTATTATCTACCCAGGCTTTGGCTAAATCTTGGTGACACTCTAGTACTAGCCCTGAGGTAACACGTTGTCTGTTCAAGGCTAATAGGGCTTGTCTGTTATCAGTGCAGATTGTTATGTTTTTGCCAGAAATTCTTTTCCTAGTTATTTCTTTTGTGGCGATTGAGATACCAGCCAGTTCTGTTTGAACCACGTTGGTATCTTTTCCCATTTCCCACTTAATCTTTAGGTTTAGTGATCTGGAGTATACTTCACATCCTGAGCCTTCTTTGGTTTTTGTGCCGTCTGTATATATGCGTGTTGCATTTGTAGCATCTGACTCTGTGTTCTGTTTTATTTGTATTTTGTAGAGTTTATCAAACACAAACCTGGGTTCAATTGCATCCCTGGTTGCCTACAGCAGAGGTTGCGCAGTGAGCGCTTCTCGCCATAGGCTTAGCCTCAATTGACACATTCCTACTACGAGGTTTACTCCAGCCATGCGCAATCGTAACATGGCCATTAACGCAACCTCCTTATCGTACAGGTCCAGAGGGGTTAGACCAATACAGTGCACATTTCACCAAGTAGACTCCTGAAGACTCCTATGATGAAAAGTGCGTCGAAAAGAGTATTGTAGTTCTGGTGTATGTGAACATTGCTTGTATTGAGACGGCATAAGGCTGAAACTCATATTCGATTTCAGGACTACGAAAATATACATTTTTGAGAGGTATCATATGTCACCATCGAAAGTTCATAATTGCAATATATTGACGTATTCGAGTTCGCCTTTGGGACACAACTGTGCGACACAACTAGAACCTTTCTAACAGCTAACGCGAATAGCTAATAATAATAAACACAATGCATCAAGCATAAACCGGAATTAAATCCGTTTGCAGATTCGAATAATCCTAATTCGATTTCCATGTCGCAATTCTCAATTCCCTAATCCTGTTGGAACAATTTGGAAAATTTAAAATTTTTCCGATTCATTCGGGAGAGCGGCGGTAAATGGGAAAAACATTTCAATGCATGGGATTTTTATTTCCTTTCACGAGCTGTAACTAGCTAAGCCCACTAAATATCATGAAATGCTATTCATAAATTTTTTGTAATCCGATTTTAGAAGAACATTTACGCTTTCAAAAATTCTTTTATACAATAAATACAACATGACCAGAGCCGGACTGACATCAGAATTTCGTAAATGGGAGTAGCTTAAAGTGTTACAAATCCTATGCTTTATTTGATAAAATGTTTCTTTAAGAGGTTTACAGGTTGTTAATGATTTTATTAGTCCAGATTCAGAATTTGATGAAAAGTTTGTGGAGACTTAACCTAATGTAGAAAGATTACTGAACGATGGAAACCAATCACTGAATTTTAGCATTTTGGTTGAGGAGAGTATAAAGTATAGGAAACATAAACATTAAAAAACATTTTGACTTCTATTCTGACTGTATTTAATTTAAATTGTCAATGAGACAGCATATCAAAACGATATGCTGAACATGAAAGGTCCTTCAGACTAGGTGATTCGACATTTTCCAATCATGCGTACCCATATTGTCACAGTTAAAGGAAATTCAAGTAATGAAGGCATTAAGGACCGCCTATTACCTACTATAGTTGTATAGGTAAACAAGGGTGTATATTGATAATTATTTCAGTTTATTGTATTTGTTTACAAATGTCCTTTTACGATTAAACTTTCATGAAAGTACTTCAAAATTTCAAATTTTGTTTACAAAGTTTTTTGATTAACTTCAAGAATATTACTGAAATTTTTACTTTTCGAAATTTTCATTTTCATGAATAAGTTGAGAATTTGTTACGATTATGACAAACTCATCTTATATTACTGTAGTAATCCCTACTGTTCCTTATCTTAGTTGTCTGGTGCAAGGAATGTAATAACCTGTATTTAGTTTCACTGTTAATAGTAAATAGTAGAATGGTTAGTTTTTTGGGGTTAGATGAAAGAGCAATCTCTGCTGTAATCTATCATTGCAGAGATTGAATCCTGCCTTTTGTTTGTTTTTATTTCAGGATCAATAATAAAATCCTTATTATTATTATCACTATTAAATGTACGGAATAGTTTCAATAAATGTGACACAACAGAGATAAAAAGTAAAGGACTTAACTGTAGTTACAAACAAGAAACAGTAAAAACGTATTCACGCAAATAGAATTAAATATCTACTGTGTTTAGGTTATGATCTGGTTCTTTAGAGGAATTATTTTGGATAAAATTCTTAATTAATATTCTCCTTCTGACAAATCATAACCAGTCCGGCCCTGAACACGATGCATTCGGAATTGTTATTCTGTGAAAAAGCGGCACTAAATACCTTTCGTAGTAAATCACTAACCTCACACTATGTGGAATTAACGCGGTATTTTTGTGAATAGGTCAGGTGTGTTTTTTACGTTCCGGTGAATTTTACGAGTAATATTGAAAAGAATTTTTCGATAGAGACGTCGGCTTTTAGGATTATGAAGTACTCTGGCCGTGGTATAAAATCATCACATCTGACGGGGTTACGAATGTGGGAAAGTTAAGTGCTAATATCAGGTGCTTCAGAAGTAATAACGTAGATAGAGGAGTTTGATTTCAGAAACAGCAAGTTCAATGAGGTCCAGAGGGAAAGCGCCCAAATACTGGCCATTAAACAAGTACTTTACGTGTCATGAAAATATAATTGACTTTCTTGATATCATAGACTGATCCTTCGAAAGCCTTGCATAGAGGCGAAATTGACGTGAATTTAACGTTTACAAAATGTCACAAAATGTGTTCAAAGAAGTTTGAATTTGCTTTATTCTCATCGTCATTCATTATCAATAAGATTGGAAATAAAAGAATTGAAAGAATTCAAAAATCATGTCTTAGGTGTCTGAATGTGGTATTAGAAAATATGACAGAATTTCAAATAAACTCAAGGAAACCAATTGGTTTTACAATCGGTTACTCTCTTCCATATTATATTAATTAACTAATGTCCATCATATTTGTATAACAAAATAAGATTTCGTGGCAATGTACATACTTTAAATTTGAGGTTTAAAGGATTACTTTCTCCTCCGGCCCATCGAACCACTCTATATCGATGATCCTCCAGTTATAATGAATATAGTTTGCATAATAATATTCCACAAAAATATAAAGTTAGTAAAGTTTGCTTATTTAAGTTCTGTTACAAAAAATATCTCAATCATAGATTTTATACTTCTGAAAAATTTTCAGTAATAACATTTAACATCTTTTCTCTCCCTCTTCCCTCTCTCTTCTTCCTCTTTTTTTCTCTTCTTTCTCCTTTGTTTTTTCTCTAGTTTAGTTTTCTTTTCATCAAGGCTAGATCTAAGATCAACAGTACCCTTCCGGTACATGTTGTTTCTAGCCTCATTTGTAGTTTTTTTAATTATTTTCATATATTGAATAATTCTTGTATTTATATGTGATAAGGAACTACAAATAAATATTATTATTATTAATATTTCTCTGAAAATAAGGTGATTATCATCAACAGATTTTCAGATTGTGGAAGATGAGTTCCGGAAAAGGTGAATGAAAACTTTGATTTCTATACAAAAATTACTTTTGTACAATTTACAACGGCAACAATAGAAATTTTCATTTGAGAACTATATAATTGACTCGAAAATCGTCAATAGCTTATCAAGATACAAAAATTATGGTATATAAATCCATAATCTAACCCCATTTTGACTCCTGTGCATCTATTTTATTCTCTTTTAGTTTGAAATACAAAAATACAAAATACAAAAATACAAATACAAAAACTACAAAAACGGGGAATGAAAATAACGTTAAAATCTCTACCATGTTATCTGCTTTACAATGGCTCTCAGTATCCCAAAGATTGTTTCTATTTTTCCATGGTTTTCATTTATAAAATATTGAATGGGAAAGCTCTGTTCGATGTAAATGCCGCGCGAGGTCACTTTTGACCAAAAAACAAAAACATCTTGATAATTCTGAGCAGTGTTTGGCCATGTTAAATATGAAAACCTGAAATTTTGCATCGATATGTAACATAGATCCATCACTTCACTCTGGAATCAAAACGATCCTCATTTCAGTGGAGAGCAACTGGTGAACCTCTTCCAAAGCGCTCGAAAGCATAAACATCACCTGGAAAGGTTATGACCTCGGTATTTTGGGATGTACTTGGTGTAATACCCATCGACTATCTTGAGAAGGAAAATACCATCAAAAGGGAATATTATATAGCATTATTGGAGCGTTTGAAGGCCGAAATAGCGAAAAAACACCTCATTTGAAGAAAAATAAAGTGTTGCTTCATCAAGACAATGTATAGTGTCAGGAATAATGAAAACCATGGCAGAATTGCATGACATGGGCTTCGAATCACTCCCACATATACCATATTCGCCAGATTTGGCTCCCAGTGACTCCTGTCTGTTAGCAGACCTCAGGAAAAATGTTCCCCGGTATGAAATTTCGCTCGAATGAAAAGGTTATTGCTGAAATTCAGGCCTGTTTTGAGGCAAAAGATAAATTGTTCTACAAATGTTCTATTAAAATATAAGAGCAGCGCTGAAATGATTTTGTGGATCTTGATGGAGATTACGTTGATGAATAAAGCTAATTTTGAAAAAAAGAACGCCTTTTCTATCTTAGGCACAGGACTTTTTCAGCCCAGGTATTGAACTAAAGAAAAGACTGCAGGAAAGGGGTCTAATAGTTGGAATACTGAAATATTTCTTTCACAATTTTAAAGCTGTCATTCACACTTATGGGTTGGTTCAAAGAAAGGAAATGAATGAAATGGACAAATTATCCCACCAAATTGAATGCACTTTGATATTTTCGTCTACTCATCTTCTTTTCTGTTTTGTGCAGTTTCTCAACTTAGAGGCGTCAGAAAGATATTCTCCAGTAATTGTCGTATAAAAGCTTGCGAATACGGCTCCTGCTCATTTGAGATCTCACATTCATGGAGATTAAACTGCAGATAGCCGTAAATCAATATCAACTTTATTCGGCAAATGGGACTCTTCCCATAAAAGGAGTAATCTCTTTTACGCTCCTCGTATTCCATAAAAACGTCAGTTTCCTATACAGGGTGTTCCTCAAACACATGCTGATATTTAAGGAGGTAATTCTTATACCCATTTTAAGGAAAAAACGTCCTATGGACGTATGTCCTAAACGCCTTAACTTTTGAGATACAGGGTGGCAAAGTTTTCAAAAATAATCAGTTTTTTAATAATAACTGAGATAATTTTGTAGACATCTTTGGCATATTTGGTACATATGTTCCATGCCTCAAG
>NW_019289825.1:346619-392711 GCF_000500325.1 Leptinotarsa decemlineata
ATGCGCCTTGAGGCATGGAACATATGTACCAAATATGCCAAAGATGTCTACAAAATTATCTCAGTTATTATTAAAAAACTGAATATTTTTGAAAACTTTGCCACCCTGTATCTCAAAAGTTAAGGCGTTTAGGACATACGTCCATAGGACGTTTTTTTCCTTAAAATGGGTGTAAGAATTACCTCCTTAAATATTAGCATGTGTTTAAGGAACACCCTGTATACATGCTGCTATATTCGTGAAGGACTTGTTGGAGAGCTACTATCTATCTTGTTGTGGTTTTTATCGGTTGGGGAACATACAGTTTTCAGATTGTCTGCGGCTGCATGATATCTTGTGTTTCGTTTCCACAAGTGCATAAAACTAGTTGCAGTAGAAATGTTCATCTCGCATTTCATGCACTGTGTACATTTTCTCTGCATTTTCCGAACTATTGGGATTTGGTATGGAATATTCAAGGCTCAAAAAAATGAAACCATGAGTGAGGTCTTCAAATTATGGACAGTTTCGTGAGTCAGCTGAAATCGACATTGGACATTCATTAGCCTCATCAGTAAGGTTTGGCCCCTTTTGGGATTTGTCTTTCCCAATACCACAAAGAACTGGCCAATTGAGATTATCACAATTCCTTTGCGATAAAATGGAGATGGAGACGAAAATATTTGATACCTTTACAGGCATCCACGGCTGCTGAAGCCACGATTAGAGGAAACGAGCTGGTCGAACCATAGTCGAATTTAACTTGCAGTACTCAATGTTTCGTCTGTCTCTGCGGCAGACATCATCAGTAGTTTGTGCGTTGCCTGCGAGGACGAAGGTTAAGTCTCAGCAAAGACCCAATCTCAGTCGTATGAAGCTACATATATACACAGAAGTTTCTTTCACAAACTGGAATGAAAAAGTAAAATAAGAGCTTCGTTTCGTGATGTTATCACATGGTGATGAGTGTCTTGCCTAGAGATTTTGAGATAGTGATAGTGTTTCATGTTAATGCTATTCTACAGGGTCGCTGATAAGTATGGAAACGGTCGATTATTTTTTAAAGTAAGCTTGCTAGCAAAAATCTTAAGGGTTTTTCAAACTCTATCACAATCCAGCCAGCAAAATTGTTTTATAATTTCATGGTGCTGCAATAGTTTTATTTTGTTGGTATTTTATAATTACTT
Organism: Leptinotarsa decemlineata; assembly: GCF_000500325.1. Taxonomy (NCBI): domain Eukaryota; kingdom Metazoa; phylum Arthropoda; class Insecta; order Coleoptera; family Chrysomelidae; genus Leptinotarsa; species Leptinotarsa decemlineata. The sequence continues at coordinate 347,786 of NW_019289825.1, forward strand.
CCAATATACTAATTGATTATATTAGATGAGCCGTGAATATAATACAGTTGTAGGCAATGAAAGTATTTTATAAATTTGTCATTAAAAATTTTATATTATAAAATTATAAATACGTTATAGAGTCACGAAACTATCACAGAAACGTTTACAACTAACTTGTAAAACTTATTTTCCTATAAAAGTACATAGTTTCAAAGAAGTTTTACAGCACTTTTCTGTGAGGGTTTTATACTCTTTATAAAACTATTTTAGGATTATTTTATAACTGCTTCCTGTGGCTTTAATGAAATTATTTTATTGGAATTCTTCCAAACACAATTTTGTTCTCATTACCATATTGTCACCTTAATTATAATTTCGCAACTATTTCATAGTATGATATATTTACTACAATTCCAAAAATGAAAATGAATGAATCAATGAAGTACCGATAATTTGTCAAGTTGTATTTGACTAGCGTCCCAATAACTATATAGCTAATAACGTCGTGTAAAATTGGTCATTGGAAAAACATTAGGAAAAGTGGTTCATTTTAGACGAAGACCCACGTAATCTAGTGTTTCAATTTTGTTGTTGCTAAAAACAGGATTATTAATGATTGAAATTCGTCAATTTCAGTAGAGCACCATGTTCATATACACTCAAATCACTAGATCTAAACTAGTGCAAAATTCAGCCTTTATAATCAATGGAAAAATATGTGAGAAACTGAATCTTCATTTTTATAGAAATCTATAGCTTTAAAAGTAGTCCGACTCTGCGGCAATACCATCACTCCTAGAACTAAGTGTTTCTTAACAGTTTTATAGGAGTAACATAGAAGCTAAAATGCATTAAAACTCTTGCTATTGATACCAAAGTATTTTATAGAACGACGCCATTTTAAAATGATAGCAATTCGGAATACTGTCATTAGACGAGTTGAAAATATGAAATACTGCACTGCAGATGAAAAGTACACAGATATTATAAGATTATATCATTTAGAACAAACTCAGTTAATTTGCGACTAGAAAATTAATACGTCGACAAAGTAAATTTAGAAATTCTGAACAAAATTGATAAGGTACATCACTTCCTGCATTCAACCGTTTTCGAAATATGGAATTTCAATAATAACTTTCTAATAAATTATTCAAAATTGTTTTAGTCCATTAAGTTCATAGTCCATCAAGTTTCCTCTTGAAAGTTTCCAGCTTCATAATAATGCTGCGTCTAACAGTAACGAGCTTGACAACAAATATCAAAAATAAATTGAGAGTAAATAATTTTCGCGCAAAAATCATGTTTTCATCCATGATTATGAAACGGCGCAAGAACTCTGCTTTATTGCTGTGAAACTTTGCTAAACACTCAAATGAAACAGCTTGACGACAATGTTTTTGCTCGAGTGTGAGCAAACGCGGCACCCATCTTGCACACAGCTTTCTCATATCCAAATTTTCTACTAATGCCTACTAAGCCTGCCAGGTCGTGTACTTTCAGTCGACGATCATTAGGTACCGTTTTGTGGATTTTCTTCACCGTTTCTAGAGTCGTGACCTCATGTGGTCGACCACTGCGATGCTCGTCTTGGCAGCTCGCACGGCCTCGTTTAAACCCTGCTACCCAACATTTCACTGTTGTTGTTGAATAGAATCTACGTCAGCTTTCAAATTGGTTGGGCAGATGTTTTTTGAATAACGATGATCAATTTTCTTCATTTTCACAAATTTACCAAAAACATTCTCTATTGATGGCTGCCAAATAAATACTAAACAATGCAGCGTCCTCAGATTTGAAACTAATGCTATATAGATTGTTTACTTTCTAATACAGTAATATTTTTCAAACATGCAACTAATGCCATCTCTATATCAGGCGGAGTACTTCTGAGATCACCCTGGTATTTGAGTTGTTTTGAATTTCAGCAGACTTTCAAAAGTATTTTCAACATATCGTATCCTATTCAATTTTTCAATCGAGGATAATGAAATTGAAACATGTATATTTTTTAGCAAGCATATTTAGAAGAGGACATTTCAGAGCAAAAACAAAGGCAAGAATAAAAAACCGCTCTAAAATTCTTGTCTGCCAATACTGTGGAAAAGCACGTTTTTTCCGGCAGACTTATCCCAAGTTCATCCTTCGCAATGCGAAATGTGGAGTGTCTGATCTGGAGGGAATTACTCACCGAGTCTCGGTATTTTCTTATCGAAAGAGAATTCTTAGATCATTGATTCTGTGGGTTCCCTAGATAAATATTCCCATCTGCATTATATGTAAAGTTTCAATTCTTCGGTCTTTCACGTCATGTTTTCCAGATGAGCTTTTACGTCGGAAGGATTTAAGGGATTCCTCGAGTGCTCTAGAAATGCTGTGTCTGCTGCCTACCAAGCAGAAATGTCTCTAGATGGAATCATAATTCAAGAAGGACTTTCTGAGATTTGCGGTGTGATACATGGTGTCCGCATCGGTGAAGCATTGTCTTCAGAGAATTATTGAAGTTGATGGTTTATAAGAGAATTTACTTTTGTTTTTTCTTATTGATAGGTATCCCCATATACATTTCGTCACTTGGTAGGTTCATCAGATGAACTGATACATCGAGCTATTCTACAATGTCGTTTCTACAGGGTGTTCCTTAAACACATGCTAATATTTAAGGAGGTAATTGTTAGACCCATTTTAAGAAAAAAACTTCCTATGGACGTATGTCCTAAACGCCTTAACTTTTGAGATACAGGGTGGCAAAGTTTTCAAAAATAATCAGTTTTTTAATAATAACTGAGATAATTTTGTAGACATCTTTGGCATATTTGGTACATATGTTTCATGCCTCAAGGCGCATTTTCTGATGTACACAAATTTGTATTTTTTCAAACAGTGGCATCTCTACGGGTTTCGCATTGAATATATTTGGGGAAAAAGTACTACGCCAATGCTTTCTTTTCAAAATAAAATCATTTTTAAAATCCTCATTTATTTTTGAGAAAATTTGATCTCCTGGTATTTCTTTGTCCGACGCATGACTTTCACTCAAAAAAAAAAAATAGACAGAAATCAAATTAAGAAATTAGATCAATTCTAAAATTAATGAGAATCTGAAAATTGCTTCATAACACATTAAAATAAATTTTTCACAAAAACGAGTTTTATTTCATTTTGTGACAGTAAGTCTAAACGAATAGCACAAATTTTTTAATTAGTGATAATACCAAAACTGATTATAAAAATTGTTGGAAGTGGCCACCTGCACTTAGTATGCATGCTTCCACCCTTCTACGCATGGAATTACGCACCCGTTCAAATATTCCCGGCGTATTTCGTATAGTTTCACACGAGGCAACTATTCGCTCTCTTAAATCTTCTAAAGTATTAACGGGAGTTTTATACACAAGAGTTTTAAGGTGACCCCATAAAAAAAAAAAACAATCAAGAAAATAAGTTTCTGAGAATCGGTGCACAATGAGAAAGTAGTATTGAAAGTGTAAAAATAACAACGATAATTTGTTGGCAGGTTTTGAATGACGTTCACAAGTGAAAATATCATAATATAACATAGAAATTTTCGTTTTTCTCTAGAACAACATTATTTAATTCAGTACCTCTGTAGAGTTACCGAGCTTCCTAGAATTTGATGAGAAGAACTTTGAAAACCGATCAGCCAGAACGTCAAAACAAATTGAAGACTAATTTGTATAGCTGTATTTACCATTGTTAGTCAAGCCTGCTATGTTTCAGTTTATATCCAAAATATCAGTTCGGTATTTCTCTGAAAATACTTTAAATAGGTACAAAAATGTCCCAGAAAATAATGCCGCGCATAACATGTTTCTTAAATTGCTGAATTGACTTCTGATCCAGTCATCTTGAGTCAAAATTAGGTAAATATTTCGGAATTTGAGATGCCCAGCTATAAACTCATATAAACTCGTGTACGCGACTGTTGAGATCAAAAAATCAATTATTAAAAAACTGATTATTTTTGAAAACTTTGCCACCCTGTATCTCAAAAGTTAAGGCGTTTAGGACATACGTCCATTGGACGTTTTTTCCTTAAAATGGGTCTAAGAATTACCTCCTTGAATATTAGCATGTGTTTAAGGAACACCCTGTATAACAGAAGGTGATTATAAAACTCATCCAGGTGAATGATTGGTTCTGGGTAGATTAAAAAAAAAGATGTAGTTTATTAATATATTAATTATATAAATGGATTATTCCGATAAGACAGTTAGATATTGAAACAAATGCAATGTCATATTACTTCGACGAGAATTTATAAATATGAGATTTCAGCAAGTATTTTTAAATGACCAACAAGAGGCTATTCAGTCGCCATTGTTGAACTTGTTTTCATGAAATGTCAGTAATAACATTTTTATTTATTTATTTATTCATTTACCACCAATAGTAGTGATTACAGTGATACTCGCTGTCAGCAGATATAAGAAAAAATAAAAATTAATGAATTAATTTCGTACGTACTAACCAATTACTCATTATTTTTGCTAAGTGTTGAATATTTTTTTCATGGTTATTTTAAAGAAATTCAGAGAAAATTTGTTGAAAGAATCACACATTCCAGTAATTGGGGAGTTTTTGCCCAAATTTGTGTTGAAATTCGGACTGGCAATTCATTTTTGTTTCTAGTCTTCCTATGAGGAACTTGATAAAAAATCATTGATACTAGATTGGGTGAGTCATAACAGTTTGTTATAATTTCATAAATGAAAACTGAGTCGGTTATAATTCTTCTTTGTTCTAGAAGCTGTAGTTTGCAGTGAGATCGAAATTCGCTCATGCCAAGTGTTACATAAGTCTTCGTTATTTCATACTGCAAGAACCTTGCAAATATGTTCTGAAGTCTTTCTAATCGTAATTTATGTGAATTATAATTTGGGCTCCATATGACACTTCCGAAATTAAGTTTAATATAAAAAAATGGATATTAAATAGATTTGATTGCTGCCTCGTTGTTGAAGTCTACATATTCTGCAGAAAAATTCCAAGATTTTGCTGCAGGAATTTATTACATAATCCAAATGGGAATTGAAAGTCATTTTCATATCAAAATAGATTTCAAGATCTTTAATTTGGTCTACTCTGTTAATAATATTATTTTCAGGGAGTATTGAAAATGTATTAGCATGTTGTTTCTACAAAAAAAAGACAAGCACATTTATTCATATTAAGTTTTAATTTATTGAGGTTACAGAATTCTAAAAAAGGATGGAGGTCTTCTTGAATCTTTGAACATTCTCTAATCGTCGTTACTTTTCTGAAGATTTTTAATATTTATGAATTACTTTTTTCCATCTTCAAGAGGAAGTTTATTCTTTATCTTGAAGATGATCACTTGGTGATCGAAACACGTTTCAAGGTGTTAAAAATAACGATTTGGTGTTGGGAAAGAACGCCAGTAATATTCAACATTAGTCGTATATTAATAAATAAACAAAGTTATCAGTTTCAACGTCCCTGCAGGTAGAAAACCAATTTTTCACCCCAGAAACAGTTTAATTGCGCCATGTACAGTGATATCGTTGTCGCCCGGTATACACGGCACGGTAAAGGCGAGCTATTGCAAACGAAGATATCCGTATAATCCCTGAGAATATCTCTTTAGAATTAATTATGAAGATTTGCAGCCCCAAAGGTAAATTTCAAGACATGCTATTAAACGATGCCCTGCCGGTTCTTCTTTAATTAAAGTTCCTTTACGAAGAGGAAAAGCTGAACCAATTGAATGAGTTTATTGAAAGCAGAAGAGTTTTGGGAACTGAGGACTCCACTTTTCGTGGGAATGAATTTCCCATTGAGAAATTTATCAACTTCCATGATATAAAGAAGTGAATTTCGTTCACACCGACTTTCGTGAAGAATTCAACAGAATAAGCAATCATATATTAGGTACAGATCACTTCGAATATTTCCATTTCGTTACATCTCTCTTTTCGAAAATAATAGGCCAGTCCAGTCTCAAATTACCTACACTGAAGGTTAATGGACTACTCCCCTGGCTAATACCTCGAAGGGCGTTGGATTATAGCCGACAGGTGTCAGTGCAGGATTCTTCACTGAAGTTATTTCTACGTATGCTTTTGGCGATAGAACTGCCGTAATCGATTTACAGCAGCTGTGTGACAAACAGCATACGTAGGAATTTCAGTTCCATCAATTGTATATCGATTCCAGCAGTTGTAAAGCCAACAGCTTATGCAGGAATAACTCAAGTGGAGGATCATGCACTGACATCTTTTGGGTATAATCCAATGCTCTTTGTGGTATTAGTCAGGGGAGTAATTGTTTCCTGATAGGTGTCAGTTGATTAACCTACAGTGTAGGTAATTTGAGACTGACCTGAAGAAATTGTTCTTTTATATAATTTGATTTACAGCCAGTCTCTAAGTATGCCGCTCAATTTGTGAAAACATCCATTTTATTTTCAAATGAAACATTTTCAATAAAAAGTTTAAAGAGTGATGTAGTCATATTTATTAAAAATTGAAGAAAAAATTGAAGAAATAGTACATGGTAGATTCAAAGGCCGTTCAGAATAAGTGGAAGGGGTTACTGAGAAGTTTTTGTAAAGCAAAAGATAATAAGAACCGAACTGGTCAGGGACCTTCTAGGTTCTTGATTTATGAACTAATCGATGACATTGTTGGAACCCATCCTAAAAATAATTGTGATTACTCCTTGAATGTAATAGATTCAGTACCTGAAATTATTGAAAATACAGAATCTCTAGTAGGTGATGAGAATTTGCATGAAACTAATGTACTAAATGTAGATCGATTGCTTGCTGATGAAGAAAAACACAATTTGGGACCCTCCACTTCTATCAAAAAGAGAAAAAAGTTAAGCGAGTCACAATTGAAAAAGGAATATATTGAGATGAAAAAAAAAGAAAACAGAAAAAGACAAAAGAGGCATGATGAGAAATGTTGCATTGAGAAAGAGAAGAATGAGATAGAAAAAAAAATTGCGCTTCTAGAGTGTAACGGTCAATTTCTTGTTTATTGTTAAGTACTCTAACCCGTTTCCAAAGCAACCCGTTTCTTGTTCAGTGTAAGTACCCTTAAGCGTTTATGATTCTATTGATATGTTTTACCTGGAACGTAGACAAACAACAAGGCCATTTTGATTAATGGGTTGCATTGGGGTCAATACTTCTGTTGAATATTTTATATTCCCGTGATATACATTTGGAAAGATAACTGCGCGACAGCACCGTGAAAATGAAACTTAATATTGAATAAAAAAAAAAGATTGTATTTGTCGATAATATATTGAATTATAAACGCCAATTTTATGAAGCCACGATTCAAATTACTATTTCATTGGCGCGGGTTTCACGATAATATCCCGAGAGTTTCCGAATCGAAACTGATAACGAAGGGTTTAAAAAAAAACAAAAAAAAAGAACAGAGAAGAAAGAACTCGTCCAAAGGAATTCGTGGTGTTGATTTCATCTTGAGTTTTATAAAAAGAAAGAAACCTCATTAAACCTAAGGTTAGTGTTTTTTTGACTAAAATCAATTCATTCTCCGAAAATATGTAACTTTTAGGTTTTTTTATGGAGATAAATTTATACGTGTAATATGAGGCGTTTCTTATAAATGAATTGAGGAAAGAGGTGGCCGTTGCAATAAATATTTCCCTCAACGGATACACGGAGTGCCGCCGATTATTTCTCAAGGCTCCATTAAGTTGAGTCAAACAGAAGTCCTTCGTCAAGGAGGATTCCGACCTTTCAAGACGGAACCTTCCAGAAAAGTTTGATACGACATTCTCCGTAAAGAACTGTGAGTTTTTTTGGTTATTTTACAAAGACGAGATTCCCCAGGCCTACGAATTCAACGATTTTCAAGGTCGATACACTGTACAAAAGTTTTTGTTTGTTGTTTTGATTTTCTGTAACTTAAACAGCTGTTTAGGAAGTCCAATTGTAATATTTTCTTTTCTTTAGGGTGAGAAACCCACAAAGATATAATTTTTTGGATAAAATTGTCCCCAGATACAGGAACCCTCAAGTTTTGTTTTCCCATTTAGTTATTAAAGTGTTAAATGTTGTTAATGAAACAGGCCTGTTCCTTATTCGAGTTTATACCTTTTTCTGTTTGTGAATTTTGCAATTACATTTAACAAGCCTTAAAATTCAAGTTAACCAATGGCCTTGGTTGCTTATTAATTGAACTTGCTATAGTGTATATTTCAATCAAATGTAATTTTCTTAACTTTTCATTAACCTTACTAATTTCAATATTAAAATTAACTGCTTGAAATAAGTGTAAGAAGGCTTTGTCTATTTTCCCTATTACCCCCCTCCTGTTGAAGAAATATCAACTGGCGCCCACAGCTTGCTAAAAAGAAAAAAACAATAAGAATCATACCAATAAAGAATTTTTGGGATACTCAGATATCCCGACTCGAACCCATGACTCGCCCCATTCTAGGTGAGCTCCAGGCAGTCGTAAATTTAGGAAAACTTAAATTTGTCCTGTTTTACGTCACAAGAGAAATACCTCAATAATAAAATGAGTAAATCAAATGATTTATGAACAGTTCAAAGTTTTCTTTTGTTTATTATCAGTCCACATTCTGTAGGTAATATTTTTGATAGTTATGTTCCAGAATATATTTTATTTCTATTTATAGCATGTTTTGTGATATTCATTTAAGGTCCAAAGATATTATTGGTGATACATTAGGTTTGTAGTTTTTAAGTTTTTGCAGATGCACATCCAATACAAATAATTTCAGGATGATTGTTTTTTTATTTCAAAAGTACAAGTTCAGTTATGAAATTGTCCTAAATTAGGATTTTTTTTACAATTTCTCTAGTATTCTTTTTTGAACCCATTATCAATAAAAATACTACATATTCCAAATACTTTATTTTAAAAATCATAAATTGAACATCGTAATCATAACTGTGACATGTTTTTTGCTATATGATAGCATAGTCTCGGACACTTGTTTGAACCAGAACGCTTTTAAGGAGACCACTGTGCCATCTATCGTGTATATGAAGAGATGAAGAAGAGAAAATACTATTGATCATGTCCATTTTGTTATGTAGCGTATCTTCATAGTCAGTTTAAATGTTATCTACTGCCAATCATCAATTATTCAAATTGACCAGAACAGAGGATTCATCAGTCCGGAATTATCCTCAATAAACCAGAACGCTCTATATCAACTGCGCATGATCCTGACGTCCTAGAACCTGAATTTCGTAGAACCAAAACAAACCTAATAACAGTTTTTTTTAACGATTTTTTTTACATCATAATTTGTATTACAGATTATGTTTCCCAAAAAAGTTTCAAGTTATAAACGATGCATTCGTTTATAACATTTTTTTCAATAACTGCAGATGAAAATTTCAAAAAATCCTTTTCATGTAGCTCCTGATCATAAAAAACGGATCAATAGTGATGAAAAATATTTTCAATGAATGATGCAACGTTTTATTTTTTGACCTGAGTAAATTGTTGACGACAAATAACATTTTTTCAATTTTTCAAAGGAAATCTATTCCGAGACTTTTCAAAAATAGCTCCAGAAAAAAAATGTATTTAGATTTGTTCCTTCTTTATATAACTGTAATTTATATAACAATATATGATTCAAATATCGAAAAAGGGTTTCTTTGCATTTATATCCGAAATCATTTTTGACACATATTTTTATCTGATATTCTGGAATCATGATTTTTATCACTTTATATCATCGTTAATGATACCTTCTAAAACGCCCTGAATTCTAAAATGACCTTCAAAGGTGTTCGAAAACGCATTTTTTAGGCAGCAAAATGGGAAGTTCCTATTAATTTGAACAAACAATTCAATATTTTACGAAGCGTAAACTTTAACAACAGTACCTCTCCAATAGCGTTTTTTATCGACCTTCTTCTGGGTGTCGTTTCGAAGTGAGCTGAAATTTTCGCCTTTTCAACACATTTATAAAGTTCTCCGTCATATTTTTCTCCGAAAGTGGATAACCATGAAAATTTTCATAATATTAATCTTCTATTGTTTTTCCAGAACGAAGAATCAAATGGATAGCACTGACGAAATGAAATTTCCACTGGCCTCAAGAATAATAACAAATATTTACACAAGCTCTCGACTACCAAACGCATAACCGTAAAATTGATTTTATATCGCCAGGCCACCTTTCATCGATCGAGAAAGACTTGAAACACAATACAAACATTCATCTACAATACCACTGAAAAAACCGACTATGTACGATGGAACTTCAGAGGAATTTAATTTGTCAACACTGATAGTGAATATGCAATGACGTATAATTTATCCCATGCGTTCCTCCTTTATATACCAATACACGGATTTCTGAAAGACTGAACTATAATTTTATAACAATATATCATTGAAGTATCGATAAAACGTTTCCAAGCATTTTCTGATCAATCTCAGAATTTCATCAGATTATAGTCGAAGTAACCTGTATTGTGAATAGTTAAAGCTACCGGCATTTCAAAGACCAAAAAAAACAATACAGAGAAATGATGCCGCTGCCAACTAGTCCACGTGGACTGAACAATTGGCGGTTCGTATTGGATAATTTTTACTGACCGAGTTTTATGATTGGCTGAAGAGTCATAAAATTAAATTTGAAGTTATGTTACGGTGAGGAATAGAATGTGGGGATGAGTATCGCCGTTGTATCATCAATGTTCAGTTCAGGAACTGATCGCGATTTGAGTGTTGAAATCCGATAATGGTGCAGTTATAATTACTCAAAATTTTTGTTACCTGTTTGAAATGTGGCGTCCTTGGACAAGTACTAGTAGTAATAACGAGTGTGATAACAACGCAGACTTTTTCCTGTGTAGTGATTCCAATAGCGATGGTGAATAATGCGAAAAAGAGATACCAGTGAATAAGATTCAGATGCATTTGAATATTGAAACACAGAGAGTATGTTTCAATGTATAACATAATCTACATCTCAAGTTTGGTTTCGAGGGAAACAAACTATTACAAGCAAAATCAGATTTGACTGAAATTCATTTCTCAACTGTATGTGATACGGGATTACCAAAAACGTTAGATGTTCATCAAATAAAATTATTGGAAAATACAATATATGACTGTTACAAAAGCAATGAGATTCCTACCTCTGAAATCATAAGGAAGAAATTGAAAACTTCCGGCCATAACGTGAGCTGTTGTGACAAAACTCTTCAGAATTGGATAAAGAAACTAGGATCTAGATTTAGAATAATAAACAAAAGTCAAGCAGTTATCAAAAGCAGAAGAATAATGGAATTGCGTAACAAATACTTAGAACGAATAACTAAATATGGACAAGAACAGCGGCAAATTTCCTATATATATATATATATATATATATATATATAGAGTGACTGGATTAACAATAGCTGGGCTGTTACAAAGAAAACTCTTTGATACTCGACGTACTAGATCTTTTATTTTCTTTATCATATTTCAGTAGGTATGTGTAAATTTTGCTGAGACTATCAATATCAGTTCGTTTATTCATTGAATGTTCTTCGTTATTATTATGTATCATTTCCAAAAATATTCTTTTAGTTGTATCGGTTTCTCTATCTAAAATATTTGGGTTTTCAAAATTCATTTCATGATCCTCCGAATTAACATGTTCTGTTAATGCACAAGAATCAACATTTCTTCTACAGTCGCTCTCATGGAAAATGATGTGACTTAGTTATTGTGATTCTTATATAAGAAGAAATGATTATTAAATAACAAAATTAGTAGCTCCCTAACAATATTGTTAAATGGGAGCTGTTGGAAAGTAGGTTGCACTATATCGTTTACTCGAACTATACCATGGAAATGGTCAACGAATAGTGTTTTGATGAAGGTCAAGCTCATTAAAAAAGTGAATTCAAAAATTTATAGAAAAAGCTGGTAACAATAGAATATAGTTACATGTTGCTCAAACGTGAAAAAAAATCGCTTCTGTCTCTCTGCAGCATTCACTGAATGTGGTGAGGTAAACCTGTATTGATTTGATATAAATCGTTTTTGAAAGAATGCGGTTTATTGAGAATGCAATGGTTTTGGGTTTTGGTTTCATATTATCAGCTCGTTTCAGAAGCTTAAGCTCGACGTAGAATTATGATCCTACTCTGTCGATTGATGTATGATAACAAATGCACTTGTTTTGTTCATGAATTAATGTGTTAAATAGGTTTGAGATTGTAGTGAAAACCGCGATTCATCATTAGCTTTAAATCCCTATTTTCGTCTCAAAATTTCAGCTTCATAAATTTGCAAGAAATTATAATGTATGCAAATTTTGACTTCAGGGGTTTCGAGGAAAATTCAGTCATACCCTGATGAAAAAAAAACTGAAGCTTAAAAATACATGCAGAGAAAATGTATCACAGTTTTAAATTCAGAAACCTGATTTTCATAACATTCTGAGTGATTTGCATAATTCCGTTCCACGTGATCGTGCAATACGTCCATTTCTAAGAATTCACAAATATTTTTGTAATTATTTAATACTAAGTTTGATAACATTATTCGATATTGAAGAAATTACACCCTAAAATTTCAATTCAACAAAAAATCTAATTACATACAACCAACTAAAGGCTTTATGAAAACAATTAATGAAGCAACAAAATGTTAAAAGAATCAAATTTGAGAAAACCATTTTGTATCCAGAAAAAAATAAAAACTGGATGTCTTTCAAATGTTTGTCTTGAAAGTACTTCATACAATTCGATATCCGTTTCAGTATTCCTAACATGAAATTTATTTTCTCTCTCAGTTGATCTAACATTCAAATTCTGGAGACACTCTACATTTTGTTTTATGAAAAGGAGGGCATTTTAGTAGATCAAAGTTTTCAGTTGATGTGGTGCTGCAGGTTTTTCCGGGATTTTCTGCAGCTGAAAAAGCAAATGCACCACTGTAATTAATGAAGTCGCCTCGGAGGCCAATTAATTTTTGTTGATTCATAAGTCCATGATTTTTATTACTTTCTTTTTTAATATATTTTTACATAAAATTTATAATATGAGATGATTCATGAATTATAATGCCAAATTTACGAGTATTCTTATGGAAACAACACCAGTTCTGACCCATTTTTCAACATGAATGAATGATCCAATAGCAAAATTAACAGTGATAGTACTACGAAATAAGAAAAATAAATAAAAATAATAATTTGTGATTACCCTCTGAAGAGAGTTGATAAATAATTAATTTTAATTGTTCTGTTGTTTATTAATTTGTCCAATGAGCAAAAGTTGACATTACTGACTATCATAGAAATAATTTTTATATTTGTATTTGAATTTCGTGACATTGAATCTCTTCAATTGCTCGGGCAATAAATTATAGAGTTTTACAGCGCCAATAAGTATGAAACTGTGCAGTGCGATGTTGTGGCATAGTTAATTTGTTTTTATGTCTAATGTTTCTTGAGTGACTATATTCCCGCACAATTGGCTTTTCTATTAAAAGGGGAGAATGGGGAAGGGTAATCAATTTATGAACAAAACAACCCAAATGATGAATCATACGGTTTTTCATATTGAGCCAGCGGGAGTTTTTAAAGGCTTCATAAATTGAGTCATACTTACGAAGTTTATAAATTAGGCGACAAACAGAAATTTTGCACTTTTTGTATTTTTTTTATCAGAATCATATAAGTATGGCCCATATATGAAGTCACAGTAGTTGAAATGGCTTAGCACAAAACTATCACACTGCATTTTTTTAGAGGTTGACTCAATATAAAACTATTACAGTGTTACAGTTTCAATGACGTATAGGTTTTTAGCTGTATTGACAGGAGTCAAGATAGTATGACCTAGTTCTGAATGGAAATTGTTTTCTGCAAATTTACGATTCTTCTGCGATCCAAAATGCATCATCATTGTTTTATTGAGATTAACTTTCAAATCATGTTCACTTGATAGCCCATTGATCAGTGTTGAAAAGATTTTAAATTTCTTGATGGACGAGATAATGTCAGTAGTATAAATGATGTACAATAAAGGTCCCAACATGGAACCCTTTGGTACTCCTGATAGAATATCAAGAGTTGAGGAGTCATGACCATCAACAACAACTTCAATATAATGTCTTTTATGCAGTCACACAGAAATGGCTTATCTAGTATTGTTCTTTTTATTGGAAAAAATGTGCAAATAAGGAAAACAAAACAAATTAATCTAACTTCTCTAACTTCTTCACTGAAGATTGTCATTAAAAATGAAATAACTTATGCATTCAAATCAAGAAAAGAAATCAAAACTTCTATTTTCGCACGAAGTATTATTGTTACATTTTTTGTTCAATTTATGAAGGAAGTTAAGTTGCACAATCATCTGTATCAAGAAAAGTTAGACCATGGAAACCTAAAAAAGATTTTTTCAAGAACTATTCCACCAGAGGTAAAAACCTAGATAGTGATGCCTTCAAATGTTGCAGAGCTCAAGTACCTTTCCGATTCATCAGTCACGAGTACAAGTGAAACACCTATTTACATTCTCTAACCACCAATGAAATTATTTCGCAGCGCGTCTGACAAGAAACATCGACATCTAACATGCCTCATACCTTCTCGAAATCACCCGATTTCTCGTTCGATTTCCTATCACAGTCCGAGATTTCCGTTGTAAGGCCTGAATTTTCTTCTGTATCACTCGATTTACTACAACTACCAGTCACGTTAGCACCTTCTTGTTTTACAAATTTGCGTTGTATAACAGTCTTATTCGCATTACACTTTTTTACACATTTTCTTTTCACGGGTGAAAAACTGATACTTGATGAAGATTTCGAACTTGAGGTCGAAAGTTCTCGTCGTTTCGATGTTCCTTCACTCTTGTGGATATCGTTGCCTTTACTTTGTCCCACATCTTTTCTTCCTATATCGAGCAGAAATTCGCGATTCGAGTCATTTTTATTTTTGGAGCATGGTGGAGCTGTACACTTGTCTGTCAATTGTTTGCCTTTTGGGAAAGTTGGAGGTTCAACAATGGGTGTAGTAATCCTAATGCTCCTACCGGGTGGTCTAGCTACTTCACCTATGGTCGGAATTTTGAGAGGTGGCGCACCAAGTGGGATGGGAGAATGCCGGAAAATTCCTGGATCTGTCGGTTGGCAGACGCACGCCAACATTTTTTCAGTTTTCTCTCATTTTCTTTGTGTAATTCTTCTATGTTTCATCGAGTGGTCTGAAACGTATTATAATGGATTAATATTTCCATTCATGAAATAAATCAATTAAATTGATTCGGTAGGAAGATAAAAAATGTATCAGTGATACATGAATTTTTAAATATTGTACTTCTTCTGTACCAATGTGTGAATGTGTATCATCATGAAACTGAAAAATTATGATAATTATCGCGAAAATGTATTTTCTGTGAAAATATTCATAGAGGAAACAGATAACGTTTATCACAAGATTAGCTGATCGATTTTTTTTTTCTAAATATACGAATATACAAATTGTATGGTAGTTTCAACAGATACATAACTATTTCTTCGTTTTCTTGAATTGATGAAAAGTTGAAAATATCCCAACTTGAGAATTTTTCACAGTTAGACAGTATACCATAACTTCTGGTCAACAGTTTCATTAATGAGAAACTAAGTTACCCGATTAATATTTACGATTAAAATACCTATGAAAATCCGATATCCTATAAAAATAATCTGACATTCCATTCCGTTCCAAATAATCATAAAAGGTTTTCTTATTCGAAGTTCATTGTAGAAAACGCTCAGAGCAATGGAAAAAATATGAATAGGTACCTAAAAATGAAAAAAAAACTCTTTTGAAAAACTCTACGATACATAGGGAGACGTGAAAGTTGCTATTATGTTTTTATTCAACTCAGTCAACCAATTTCCAGGGCCGTAATTTAAAAGGGAATAATTCACACAATTATAATCGAATATTACCGAAACATCCCGAAGTATACAATCGAATTTAATTTCTCAGTATGAAGTGAACGTCTACGATTCAAAAACTACAACAAAAATACAGGTCCGTGTTTAAAAATTCAAAGATGGGGGTGGCCTAACTCAGATGACACCCTGTATAAATATATTCTGAGAGCCCACATCAAGTGCCAATAGTAAAATGTCGACAGATTTTCAATATGTCTGCGAATATATAGACGAAGATATAGGCAAAAAAATAATTTGAGACTTGTTTGTTTTTCCTGTATATCTCCAGAACCAAAAGAGCTATATTCGATTTCTACATACATCATTGAATAGGTCTCTAAAATACACAACTTTGTCACAACTAAACCGACACTCAATCTCTTATCGTTTACGAGATCCCCATGTACAGAAACGAATCTGAATAGCCCTGTATATATCTCTCAGATGGAGTGGCCACCGCATAGTACGGATCTAAGTCCTATCGAACACTTCTGCAACTCAAATTTAGAAGAATAACACCCGCATATAAGTGGTTCAGTCGAAAACATGCCGAGAACAAGCAATTTGTGTATTTCGGAACGGAATGGAATTATCTTCCACACTATCATATATGCTCGATAATGTTGGAAAATGTTCTCGCAACCCCATCACGACAGATATAAGTTTAGATACTTCCACTCTCAATGTCCCATGCAATTTACTTCACAAGCAAACCATTAAAGGGAAAAACATCAATATATCGTAAGGTCACCCTTCTCTGAATTGTCGGAACTGGAGAAGTGGAAAACTGATTGCGTGGTATTTTTCGACATTCATTTTTCACATGTTTGGTTATTATTTGATCTCCGTTAAAATGTAGCTACTTACTTTGAGTGGACTATTTTTCAATAAACTCTGAGATGAAAATGTGTGGCTTGACTTGAGAAAATATAGTTGAAGACGAATCAGTTTTTTAAATTTTATGTTTGGAGTGAAACAAAATTTGACATTAATGAAATGTTTTCTTTCTTTTCATTAATTTGTATAATGATGATAAATTGGCAATAATGATTCTATGAAGTATTGAGGACTTTCTACAGCATAGTTTCATAGAGATATTTATCAAAAAAATTCAAGTTCAAGATTTTCTTGAATGGAATAAATCTATGTGGAATATTACCAACGGTTTCTATTGAAATGTTCAAATTTTTTACTTCATTGAATCATTTTAGTGTTGAGAAACTCAACGAAAGCCTCAATTCAAATCATTAGATTGTATTGGAATCATTCTAAACGTCTATATATAAATCCTTTATTTAGTCAAAGACTAATAAATTATACATATAAGTGAATAACAATTTTAAAGAAATCGATACAATCTAAAAATTATAGTATTTTTTTTTTTAANATATCTTGTCAATTGATTCCTATTGTTTTGAGTCTCGTATTAAAATAAAAACAATAGGTATTACTTATGTTTAAGTTAAATAAAAACAATGTTTTAAGCCCGACAATACAAATTATTTATAATTGTTTGTTCCTATTGTTAATAAAATATTAATATTTTTTTTCTTATATTCGCTTATATTTTCATTTCAACCCTTCCGAAACAGTAAAGAGATAAAAAATGCCAAATATGTAAAAAATGAATCTCTAGAATGTATGTTTTTCGCTTTTTTTAGCGATAGCGGTCATTATGACGGGTGTTCTGTGTAAAGGGTGGCTTAGAGATGTTCCGGGTAGAGGGTTAATTTTACTTTATTTTTTGAGACAACTTCATCGAGATTTACTATTATATTTCTGTATTTCTGTATTTTGTATATTTCTAACCTAACCTAACCCAAGTTCACTTGTGCCCGTACAATAATAATGAAGATTTCGTTTCAAATCTTCTCTCACGTTCCGAAACATTTTCGAAGTGACTGGAACCAATTCTGAAGACGGATACAGATTTTAGCCTCCAATAAGTATTTGTATAATTTATTTTTCCATTAGATGAATTGTATTCAAAAATTTTGAAAGAGATCATGAGATTATGAGAAATATCTGTTTCATTGATGAGTGCACATTTTTTTTCAAAAGGAATAGGTATATCAACAAATGAAATTGTCCCTAGTGGAATACTGAAAATCTGTGTATACAGGATCATACCCAACATCCTCATAAATATATGTTTTGGTTGACGTCCAAGAAGTTGTTGGACAATCGTTTCATACTCAAAAATTCATACTTTTATGGATTTTCATGAAAAGATAATAGAGATATTGATTGTTCAAATTCGTGAAGATCAAGCGCCAGTCGCAATTAGATGAACTTCTTCATTTTCACCTGCTTGCAAAAGTGGCCAGAGCATTTTATTCAGAAAAACGATTGCCTACACAAGCGAGGAACATATTTCCTGGCTGGAATTTTAATAAATGGATTGCTTACAAAACCAGCTAATCTACAGAACTTACATTTCGGACAAATCCTGTTTGAGTATTATATTGTATACAGTGTACAAAGAATTCCAAACTGTGCAGCAACTTCATCAAGTGATTTGAATACTTCAAGTTGTTTCTTACACTAATATTCATATACTAAAGGTAACCATAATTGAGACTACCTCCAAAAAATTACCTAAACCTTTACCTAAGGTAACTGTTCAAATATGATCACAAGTTCAATAATGGTGATCTATTCAAATCCAGTTGGTCAATCATTAGAATGTTTGAATTTTCAAGTTCATTAATTTCCATTGCTTCCAACTGATTTAGTTTCAAACCTTTATTTTCTATGTGCAAAATTTCGAACTCTTCGTTAAATATATCATTTTTTTCTATAAAATGATTTGAATATGTTGAATTTTGTTCTTATTCACATAGCTCGTATGATGTTCCTGGAGTCGATTCCTAAATGTTCTGCCAGTGTGACCAATATATACCTTAGGACACGTTCTACACTTTAATTTATATACTCCTGATTTCTCAAATTTTTATCTAACTTTCCCACCGTATTACTTGTTCTATATGCAATTTTAATATCTCGTTTCTTCAAAAATGAAGCCACTTTTTCCGTTGGATGTCCAAAATACGTTAAAGCTCTATAATTTCTACCACTCCATCTTGATACAAAGAAAGATGAGGGAATCTTCCAAAGAAATCTGTTACTATTCATTCAGAGTAGAACACATGTGAATGATATCTGATTTTTATTTCACAACGAATGTTTGTAATACAAACTGAGTAGAGAAAATTATCTTCTGTATAATTCAGTGTTCATATAGAAGTATTTGTTTCGAAAGAATTTTTTCTTTCGTGTAATTCAATGTTTATATGAAAGAAGCTGTTTCAGGAGGACTTTCTTTCAGTTGGTGTCTGAAAGTTACTTCTTTGCATGATCTACACATCCTTGTATATAGTTACTTCCTTCCTTTTTTTGGAAGATTCCCTCATCCTTTTTTTTTGTATCAAGATGGAGTAGTAGAAAGTCAAAAAATTTCTTTCCCAAAAATTAATCACTCCAAAAAAATATAACCCCTTCAATTCATCTAATTGTCTCTTAGTACCTGCAAAACATACCAAAACGTCATCCACATATCTATGCCAATACAAGAAATTCTTAATCAAAGGATGTTTGAAGATCGACTTCTCTAGATTATCCATGAAAATTTATGTAAGGGGCTTACTTAGGTAAGTAAGGGGCTTAATGGATTTCCCATAATCAAACCTTTTGAGGAAAAAGGTTTGATTATGGGAAAATCAGAAAATTATGAATTTTTTAGTATGAAACGAAGGTCCAAGAACTTCATCTTCTAGGACGTCAACAAAAACATGTATTTATGAGGATGTTGGGTATGATCCTGTAGTACCATACACAGATATTCAGTATTCCACTTGGCACAATGTCATTTGTTGATATATTCCTTTTAATAAAAATGTGCACTCATCAATAAAACAGATATTTCTCATAATCTCATGACCTCGTTCAAAAATTTCGAATACAGTTCATCTGATGCAGCACTAAAATCTGTAATGCGAATAACAAGGCATCGACATCGTTCAGATTGTATAATTAGACAAAATGTTTTCCATTTCACTAATTCACAATTCACGAAATTACTGAAAAAAGTGGCCGGAAAAGGAAATTTATTAGAGCTGAGAGACTTTGAAACTTTGGAGCTGGGTTTTGTTTGAAATAGAACAATTGATGTTTGAATGTTTTCATTTGATGATTGGAAGAGAAATTACTTTGAAGGGCCAAAATAACATGTTTGAAGATAAAATGCCTAAAAAGTGAATGGATTCATAAAGAATTGAGTATTCTGCTAGCATAAACTTGAAAAAAAAAGTAACGAAAGCACGCTAATGGATCATAATCTGCCATTACTTAGTGGTGAATATTTTATCCCGTCGAAGCTATTCGTGTTAACCAACAAAAATATCGTCTGGGGAAAAAAGGATATCCGTTCCGAACGATTCCTCGACAGAATTTAATCTGGAAATGTAATTACGTACAGAAACACTGGAGTATTTGGAGTGGCAGCAGGGCTTTATCTAGAGAATTTCGCCTCGAAAGGCCTTGAAACGGAAAACGGCCATCGACGAAATCGAGCTTTGACGACACTTGTAAATCTGTAATTTTGTACGGGTAGAATCGATAACATATCTCTTCGGCTCGATGCGGTTTTGGGAATAGGAGGGCATATGACTGGAAATGTAATCTTAATTTGGAAGATTAACCAACCCGAAATGAAAATGGAATTATTGAAATAAAGGACGATTGTGACTGCGCTTTTGAAAATACCGGATGAAATGCAACTTGTTTTTCGTTGGGTTATCGGATAGATGACATTCTAGTTATTGGAAGCAAAGAATATCTCAACTAGGAAAGTTTGAACTGAGTCTTTACTGTCTTTTATTTTCAGAAAATGCAAATTGCTATGTAAATCATATGTCTTCAGGAGTTTAGGTGTTAGATAAACAGGAGCATTAGAAATATTATTCAGATTGAAGATTAGGCAGCACATAATGTTGAAGGTACCTTTTTTCACGTTTAACCATGAAGAAGTTCGGAATGCAGTGCTAATATGGGCATACGCAGTTGCGTAAACCATTGCTGTATCTTATATAGGGTCAAGAAGGACTTCCGAACTGACAATTAATGATAACAGCAATCTTGTTGAAGCTACATGTGTCAAATTAGTTGTCATTCATTTAGTCTGTTTTGTAAAATAACAATGGACGGATACCTATAGCTATAACAACACGTGCAAATAATAAAATTGTTTTATCAAACTGAGTGTTCTTTTCGGGCAACGACTATTGTTTTTATAGTATCGATGAATTCTTAAGCAATTAATAATCTATTGATTAATAATATATTAAACAATAACCATTCACTTGTATATCCATATTTGTGAACTTATTTTAATGTGTACGTTATGATATATTGTAATCTCCTTTTAAATCTACAAATAATGAACAGTTTTCACCAGGTTATATATTTCACGTCTCTCTATGACTATCTTCTATGTACGATATTCTACAAACTTATTGTAAAACATATCTTTTTATATGTCGATCTTTTTATATGCCGAATCTATATGCCTTTTTATACAGGGCTTTTCATGATGAGCGTTAATTAGCCGTTTCTGGCAAACTATTGAACGGATCAACCTGAAAATTCCACAGTATGCATAAGTCAATATGAACTACACGCCTAAAATATTTTAGACAAAGTGGCGTTGTTGCTTCTACTATAAAGTAGCGGCTTCTTTGATTTTTCAAATGGAACACCCCGTATATAATATCATATTATGATTCATTATCACTTTGTCAACAAATTCATATACTATTTCCCTAAAAAATGAAGTTTTCAATAGACACAACAGTCATTATTGGGCGCCAGAAAATCCCCATGTTGTCCGCCAAACGGCTTTTCAAGAAAGATGGCAATTCAATGTATTTTGTGTCATAAAGAATGAGTCAATTTTTTATATCGAGTTTTATGATGATAATTTGAATGCAATCTGAAATATTTTAGGCGTGTAGGTCATATTGATTTATGCATACTATGAAATTTTCAGGTCGATCCGTTGAATAGTTTGTCAGAAACGGCTAATTAACGCTCATCATGAAAAGCCCTGTATGCCGATGTCGTCCAGACTAGTAAATTCTTATGAAGTTCACAACCACTGCACCTATTCCAAAGTGACTAGCTTCAAATGACGTAGCTTCAACTAATGACCAGCTCCGCCGAGTAAACCAAATAATTTACTTTGATACGGAAAGTTTTGATAGCTTGGATTGCATCATTGCAATTTTCTTAAAAATATCTCATCATTTTGAATTGGTATTATTCATAATTTAGCTTCTTCAGGTGGAGGCATTTTTAAAATCGATTATGTAGTTTTTGAGTTCATCCATTACAAAAAACTCATCTTTTTTTTTCATATGACGTTTTAGATACGGCAGTAAAATCAAATTTGAATTGATTCAGTATAGCGAGTTGGAGAACTGTACCATATATCGTAATTGAAAAATTCTAGAAATAAGGTTATGCTCAGTTTCCTTCAGATTTTCGTAACAGATTCCACTATAATCTCAGATTCAGTTTATTAAAAATATCTTTCAGTAATTACTTTATTTTAAAAGAGTACCTTAGTGAGTAGCTCCTAATTGAGGCGAAATTGTTTCAGAAGTATTAGTGAGTACGTCTACGTTACGTAAACTTATGTAATATTTCCCAATTTCATCCTCTTCAACTTCGTACGCTAGGTTTAATATATGTTAGGTAAGTTTTATCTCCAACGTTCATTTAGGCTAGATTATTGTATAGGTTAGGATAGTCCCAGGCCCGTAGAAAATGTAAGAGGAAATAGTTTGAGAAATATGTGGGAAATCGAGAATTCGGTCAGCTACAGCTTGTCAAATTTTGGAAGGGACTCGAGAATTGTCTCTCTTGCTCTCACCGACTTCTAACGAACGAGCATTTAGTAGTCGGGACTATATCAAAAATTCATTTTACATTTGACAAGCTGTTTTGGCCTTTTGTATTCAAACGCAATCCAAAAAGTTTTCTGAGGCGTATGCAATCCAGATTCAACCCCACAGAAATATTGATACAGGTAGCCTCTTCAAGAGGAAGTGAAAAATGAGAACTCAATATAAGTGAATCTGTCTGGAACTAGTTGGATGTAGTCATTCCATATTAGCAAATACACACATCGGAAAAGTCTAGGGATATTTTTATAACATACTAAATATCATAAAAATAAATGCATGAGGTCATTTAATTTACATTAAATTGGTACACTCGACCACCCTATAGATTTCTATGGGTTGAACAAAGCCTGCAAAAACGGTAACTAATCTTTTACAAAACTGTAGGTTTTCGGCTAAAATGAATAATCCGAAAGTGTCGAGTTTGTACATTCTATGCAGTTCTTGCTCAGCAAATAAACTGGAAATATTGTGCTTTAACATGGAACGCCATCACTTACCATTGGCTGAGATGAATAGAGCTGTAGGGCTTCTTCAAGGTGGCATGCGACAAAATGATGTAGCTCTTCGTTTGGGGGTCTCCCAAAGTGTTATCAGTCGATTGTGGCGGCGTTTCCGTGAAACTGGTAGTCCAGCCGAACAACATCCAGGGCGAGGACGCGCTACAACTGCAGTTCAAGACCGATTTTTGGTCTTAACCGCAAGAAGACAACCGACAATCACAGCACCTGAGTTGGTTAACGTGTTGCAGCAGACGCACCAGTTAACCATTGGTCGTGATACTGTCAGAAATCGACTGCATGAAGCAGATCTCCACAACAGAAGGCCACTTAGATGTCCACCTTTGTCGAGAGGCAATCGCGGTAGAAGATTAGAGTGGTGTCAAGAACATCAAAACTGGGATGCAAATGATTGGGCCACAGTTTTGTTTACAGACGAATCCAGATTTGTCCAGGAAGTCCACACATACAGAGGTGGTACAGTAATACTATGAGGCGGAATCATGATTGGCGGCAGAACCGATATCGTTTTTCCAAATCGCTCCCTCACAGCTCGACAGTACCTCGACACCATTCTTCTACCTATTGTCCGTCTGTTTGCTGGTGCTGTTGGTGAAAACTTCCACCTAATGCACGATAATGCTCGTCCACATGTCGCGCGTCTAGTGACTGACTGGCTCTCCAACGAAGGAGTTGATGTATTGCCATGGCCAGCACAATCACCGGACCTGAATCCCATCGAGCATGTGTGGGACATGTTTCAACGAAGAATTACTCCGCATATGGGGAACATTCACACAACGTTTCAATTGAGAGAGCTTTTAATCGCTGAATGGGCAAATGTACCTCAACAAGACATTGACAATCTCATTTTGTCGATGCACGATAGATGTAGGGCCGTAATAAACCAGCGTGGAGGCCATACTTTGTACTGATTCCAATTTTTTTTGTATTATAATTTTTTTTCGGGGTGCCAAAGAGAGCCATATTTTTTTTTAGTTTTGCTTATATGCGCACTCAGTATTTTTGACCATTTAATAAATTTTGTTGTAAGTTACATTCGTTTAATAATCACCCGTCAACTTTTTTTCCCTAAAGCGATCTAAAAAAAAAATATTGCCATTTTTAAAAATATCCCTAGACTTTTCCGATGTGTGTATTTATTGCCCTAAAATTATGAGTGTCATACCCTACCTTTCGTATCAGTTTCATAAATTATCCTGAAAACTGCTTCAAAACCACCCAGGATCAGTATTGAATTTGGAAATCTTCGCTCGTTGATGTTCCTCATGGTATCAAGGAAGATTTATCGATTTGGAAAGATCCAATCTGAATGGGTATAAGTGACGGGAGTTATTCGTGTTTCCCCAATTACTTCCGACACAATTAAATATCGGAAGTTTTTTCGGACGGATTCTTTTTCGTTTCGTGATTGTTCTTTAATTGGCCATTAACGACGCCTTTTGCAGTTAATTGAAAAGTTAATGTCGGTCGGATTACTGAGAAAGCTTTGCTAACGAAACTCGCCCCTTGACGTTTTGATTTGAAGTAGCTGCAAGCAAGTTTCATTACTTCTACGAGTTTCCAGATAAGAGGATGGACATGGACTGAAAATGAATTATAACGAGTTTATTATGAATATAGATCTATTTCTAACGCCTTATTCTTACGAGGTAAGCGTCTTTGTGAGCTTGGCCTCACCTCAATGTATTCTACATTATGGAGATTCAGAGTAACTCAGTTATTTTCTGCTCAATTTGAAACTTTCACTAACCTTTTGGTTGATTTGCAAACGTTCTACTCAATGTTGTCATACTTTTTGTAACTGATTGCTACCATCTTGAACCTATCACGTGTGTCTGGAGGTTAGGAAGTTGCTTTTCCATTACTTTGGTACCAATGCTGTTCTCTTTCAATACCTGCCTTTTCTTTCAAATTCATCTAATAACGATTGTTATACTGTTAGTTTTCTCTTTTTCTATAAGATCCTCCTTAATGTTTTCTATAATAAATGTTTGACCATTAGCATGTGCCTACAGAGGAAGTAATGGAGACAGTAGGTATAAAATGAAGGTTTACTGGACCTTATAGGTCCAATTCTTCTAGATTTCCACAATGGTCAGTCAGTCAGTCTGTGGATTGATCTTCCATAAGGTTCTTTATTCTGTTTTATTTGCTAATGATTCATGAGGTCTCTTCTAACCTTTGTTTTATCTAAACTTATAATAAGTTCAGTTTCTTCCTTTTTTTTCAGCTGTTATCCTAACGATTACATGCTGCTTTAGGGTATATAATTTTGTAGGCGCTACGATCAGTAGTACTTTGGTCCTACTCTTAGATACTCCATTATCCTTCCGGGGACTAATTCTGTTCCCTGTATTGGCGTATTTTTTTCCGCGAAGAGCAACGAAGATTATGGTTCTGCAAGTAGAGATTGAGCTCGATAATCTTTGGTTGTCAATGTATAGTTTAGAGCTCAACCATGAGAATTGGTTTGCCAATGAAATGAACTGTTGAGTAATTCTGAAGACTGTTCATGGTCAAGTAGCTCTTGCAATTGGTCAAAATCTAGTGTGAGTAGTTTTTGGATTCTGCAGTCATTATTATTTACTTCCCAGAAATCTGATACTCTTCCAGCAGATATAAAAAAGCAGACATATAATATTTCCCAGAAATAACTATTAGAGAAGAAATTACATCTTCTCGTCGTAATACCTGTTTCTTCAGTGGGCAGCGTTTTGTTCGTAAACCCATTTTCAATTATTTATGGACTGTTCCATCGTGAAAAATCCTATATGCCACCTCTTATCAGTCCACACAATAACCACAGGCCTACGTGGCTTATAACAAAAAAGTTCAATTTATCTTGCCCCTATCCAAATTAGGAGTACCTCAAGGATCCATATTGGGACCTCTATGGGACATAAATGATTGGAGTATGCAACGCTCAGAAAATTCATGCAAAGGTAAGCAGATGGGGCGTCGATTATAATCTCTGACAAATCAGATTCAGTTTTGGAAGAAGAATATAACCAAGTTGTGGAAAGTACTAATAAATGGTTTTCTGCGAACAATTTGTGTTTGAACGCGAAGAAAACAGATTCAATGTGATTTAGATGTTGATCAAATGCTGAGGTTGTGCTACGCTCAGGTGGATTCCAGACTAAGAAGTCTATTTCTGGGCTCTTTTCTCTCGCTGCTCTGACGTCTTTATAGCACAAAAAACTCATACGAATCATCAGTGGCATAAGTTACCCTGATTCATGCAGAAATGCTTTCAAAATTTTCAGAATTCTTACTGTTCCTAGTTTTTTGATTTGTACTTGTATGTTTTTGAGAATAGAAATTGTTAGTTATTTGTATGTATGTTTCTATATATGTTGTTTGTATTATGTAAGCATAATATTGATACAAGACAGAAAACCAATGTTTTTGTACCATTTGCAAAAACCAAATTAGCTTTTAAATCCCCCGATCAGATGGCTCCACGTACCTATAATTTGCTGCCAGATATAAAAAAACCAAAACGCAAGAATTTTCTTGTTCATAACTTTTATTATTGTTTTGATAAGCAATGATAGTAAACAATGACTGTATGAATATTGTAATAGTGGTCTACTAGATTGAAATGTTCATCTATTTATTATTATCAGGAAAAGAATAAAATGTATATTTCTCTTAGAAACTCAAACAGTAATGATAAGTAATATTAGAAAAAGCCATTGGAAAATATATTGAAAAAACATGCTGTATATTTCCACATGGTCCTAATGATTCGAACATTGTCGCAGAATTTGAATAATCCATCAAATAAATTTGTACCAAAAAATCTGCAATCAATTCCCTTTGGAACGATTTATTTGCTTGCCATTCGCCTCATCCAATAAATCTGTTACCTAAATAAATTTCGGGTCTCGCAACCCTTGGAAGAATACAAGGATAAACACAGTCACAACAGGTGTTTTCCTTTCACGCTTATCATTAAGTCAAACATTCGTCACCTTTCCAGCAGCGGCGTAAATAAAATGTCAGGAGTAGTTGAAGAGAATCCATCACAACTTTCATCCACAATTCGAATTGAAAAGTTTTGGGCTCATCAACTTCTTAATTTCGGAAATGGAACCCACTAAAAATTCACCTGTCCGTAAAATATGTTAACGTATCCAGAAGTTAATCTAGAATGAAACCCGCGTTTCATCAGTCAAATAAGCGACAGCAGGAAACAAATGTAGGTGATCACTGGTTCCAAGAATCATGTGTTTTGAGAAGACCAATAATGATAACCTCGAGAGATGTATGGTTTGATTAAACTTCATAAAGAAGGCAACCCCACCAGACCAGTCGTATCCTACATTGACGCTCCAACCAGTAAGTTGTCAAAAATCTTGAATTCTAAGTTCAGAGAGCTAACAAAATTTACACCAACAAATACCGTGATAAATTTCATAGACCTGGCCAATAAGCTGGCCAATATTAACAACAATAATAACATTAAATTAGTATCCTTTGATGTGAAAAACATCTTTACAAATATTCCGACGAACAAATGCCTTCCTTTGCTGAAAGACCTATTGGATAAACAGAATTCCAATCCATATATCACTGAGGAACTATGCAACCTCTTTCATATCTGTCTCACACAAAATTACTTCACAATGATAACTTCTACCTGTAAAATTCAGGCCTCCCAATGGGGTCACCATTGAGCCCCTTATTAGCAGATATTTTTATGGACAACTTAGGAAACACGTGTATCCTGAAGAATGCCTTATCCCAAAAACACATTTTATTCAGATATGAGGACGATATCCTTGTGGGTTTTGACTGTCGAAGAGACAGATAAACCAGTTCGTGAACTTCCTTATTAATCTACACGATAAGGTAAAATTCACGATCGAAATAGAATAAAACAACAGCATTAACTTCCTGGATCTCACTATTACAAAACACAATAAAGAATTTCAGTTCAAAATCTATAGAAAAAACACCTTCACGGACTGTACAATACCGATGGATTCTTTCAGTCCATCATCACATTATTATCAGATCTATGATACATATAAATACCGTCATCAGAGGAGGATTTTCAGGAAGAAATTAGGATCATAAGGCAGATAGCATATAACAACCATATTCCCGCCAACTTAATTGAAAAACTGATCTCCAATAAGAACAATAAATTGATCATGAAGGAACTATACCTAAATCAGGAAGAACATAAAGGAGGTAAAAAATATGCTAGCATAACTTATTCAGGGAAGCTCTCAGAAAATATAAAGAACTATTTTTCAAAACAGAGGCGACACACACTGTCTTCCGACTGTCCAAGTATCTGTATTTGATGATTCAGATGACAGTGACCTGTGAGAAGGCCTATTAGACATCGTGAATCATCCCTACTGTAGTCTAACAACTGTTTAGTATCAAGCTTCGAAGGATGAATAAACGCCTTGGAGTGAGCCAGTCCTGGAAGATTTTGCCACCCAGGTGTTCAATCTTTGTTTACCAAAGCCCGAAGCGATGCCAATGACAGGTTCTGGTCCGATGAAGCTGCTTGCAGCACCCTCCTTTGCAAGGGACTCAACAGCGTCATTGCCTTCCAGGCCAGTATGGCCAGGAATCCAGACCAGAGACAATTTGTTGAGTCTTCCTATTGAGGAGAATCTTTTTTGGCAATTTGCTACCAATTTAGATATTGCTTGGTAGAAGCTAAGAACTTTCAATGCCGCTTGACTGTCCACGAATATTTTCATTGACTTTTACTAACAGCCAGCTATACCATGACCAAGCTATAATGACGGTAATTAACTCACTATCGAAGTTGCAATTCATTAATCATTTTAGAACACTCACCCTTTCAGAGAGATGCCAATTAGATAGTGAACAAACTTGTATAACGACCATGATGAATTAACTGATCGAAACAATTGAGATTTTGTAGGAGGAGGAGTTCTTACTCAAGAGTCTTCGAATATTCCATTTCAGCTGATTAGTTTTTCCAACCCGACCTTTGAATACAAGCTGAGGACACCTTCTATTCGAATCTGCTGCATAGAAGATTGATTATACTCATATAGGTACGGCCGTTTCTCCTGTTTACACATAGGAAATCGATTGAATAAACTTAGTAACCGTCCTGTCAGACGATTTTGAATCGTAAAAGGATCATAAAGTGAATGCTCGAATTGACTTCACATCCTGCGAACTGGAACCAAAACTTATCAGTTTTCATATGAGGTGTCTTGAAATACACGACAAAATAGCACCTCTTTTTCGATTGAAATATCACTCAATTCGTTACAAGTTATGAAAAAATTGTTCAAACCAGTTCTTATTACGTTACTTATTTAATTTTAGGCTCAATCTGTGAAACCAGTCGGCATTTTGGCAAGAGAATTCGCTGAAAAACTACTGTGACATATACAACGAAAAAGAAAGTTTGGTGTTCTACTGAACAATAATTGGAAAAGACCATACCTCGAATACTAGGATTGTGGCAGTTCACGGTTATGCCATTCGGGCTTTGTAATGCTCCAGCGACCTTCGAGAGATTGATGGAGACGGTTCTCAAGGGGCTCTCATGGAAGACGTGTCTAGTGTATCTCGACGATATAATCGTGGTTGGAAAATCGTCCGACGATCACTTAAAAAATCTGGAGGAGGTATTCATGCGTCTGAGGGGTTCTGGATTGAAACTCAGTCCCAAGAAATGTCATCTGTTCCAGAAAGAAGTCCGTTACCTTGGCCACGTTGTCTCTGGGGAAGGAGTGGCGGAAGACGAACAAAAGATCAAAGCAGTTAAGGATTAGCCCATTTCAAAAGACATATATCAGCTTTGGAGCTTCCTTAGTTTATGCACCTACTACTGCCGATATGTACTGGGGTTTGCCAACATCGCCAAACCATTGACCCGACTCACAGAAGGGCAGATCCAGTTCCAGTGGTCTGAAGAATGCCAAGACTCATTCAAGAAGTTGAGAAGAGCTTTGATCAACGCTCCTGTTTTGAGCTATCCCCTACCTGACGGAAAGTTCATTTTGGATACGGACGCCAGCAACGTGGGACTTGAAGCAGTCCTTTCTCAAATCCAGGATGGATAGGAGAAAGTTATTACGAAAATTGATCAATTTTCTTCTCCTGAGGATGCTAACATTGTTGGCGAAACGCGCGTCGAGTGCAAAAATATCAGTTTGGTGTTAGGGCAATTGATCTCGAAAAAAGTTATTCAACTTTCACACCAAAGGTTTCAATCTCATCGTTATTTATGATTCAGTGAGTTGATTCAAATATTTCTTTTAAGAAATCAAAGTTGTGATCAATGAAGGATCTAATTGTTTTCTTGCGTTCATTAATATTTTTATATTTCTTAGTTCAATGGGAACTAGTTTGACAAGTTTCGGTCCAAAGTAAGTAACAAACCTTTGGGTATATACGTTTTTACAAAAAGGAACACTAATTGTTCTCTCGGATTTGGCTCGGGTGTCATGTATGTGTGTCAGATATGTGAGAGGTGAGTTCAACGTCCATAGTACACAGTGATAGGTGTATAATTTTCTGATATTGAATAAACTAGCCCCCTTATATAAGCTATCTTTCTTCAATACTATTTTAAGCAATGTGTTTTGTATCACTTGAAGATTATGTGTGTTTTATTCAACCCACCCCAAACAATAACTGATTCAGCTAATGCATCGTATGTCATCGGTAATAAATATTTATTTAGTATGTTTCTGAGTTAGTAGAATTTAAAAAAAAGTTTTCTAAGTCTTTTCACGAGAAAATCTACATATTTGTCCCAGCGTACATGTTGGTTAAGTATCACACCCAGATATTTTATTGTTCTTTGTAAGTGGTCAAGAACAAATTAAAGGAGTTTGGCAATTGGAAGTATGTATGAAAATGTTTCTCTCTAGTGCTTGGTCTCTTATTGTTGATGAAAAGGTTAAGAATTTTGTTTTATCGACGTTTAGACTCAGGAGACTAAAGTTCAGCCACGAGAATATAATGTTCTATCTATTTTGTGCTTTTGCATAAGTAGAGTCCCATATGTTACCATAGAAAATCAATGCCGTATCATCGGCAAATGAAACAATATCACCATCGAAGTCCTTCAGGTTGTAAATGCTGTTGATATATATTAGAAATGGAATTGGACCCATGACGGTGCCCTGGGGAACACCCATGGCGACTGGTTGTGTCTGGCTATAAGTGTCGTTTATTTTGACCTTTTGGGTTCGGTCTTGTGAATAATCAGCTAGTTGTTCCAGATGCTTACCCCTCACTCCCACATTTCCTAACCTCTGTAACAAAATATCATGATTGACAGTATCGAAGGCTTTGGCCAAAGTATTTTATTCACCAAGTGAATAACGTCGTTTTCAGTTGACATATATTCTCTGAATCCATATTGGCAAGGTGATAGAATCTGATGTTTTTCCAGAAAATTTACAAGTCTTTTTTTTAAGCATTTTTCAAAAAGTTTCGCAAAGTTATTAATTACCGATATAGGTCTATAGTTGTTGTTTTTTGTTTCCGGATCTGAAAATAGGCGTTGTGATGGCTTCTTTGAAATTATTTGGAATCAAGCCAATATTAGTGAAAAATTTATTGAAATCATCAGCTTTGTTCAGATCGTCTACAATTTTGTCTCCCTTTTCATCAGTTATATCATATTGGGTCCTGTTACTAGAGTGAGTTTTTTTATTTGTTATTTCATTGATTTGCTACCAGATTTTTTAAAAAATTTTTATTTGCCTCTTTTATTTTATTCATATAGTAATCATTTTTAGTTATTTTAAGAAGTGGGTTAAGATAATTTCTGTAGGTTTTATACTCTATTTTGGAATTTAGAGTCTTAGATTCACTGAACTTTTTCTTCAGTAGGTCTCTGTGTCTGATGGAATGAAGTAGACCCTGTGTCATCCATGGTTTTAATTTCTTTATGATTTTTTAATTGTTTTCGTTCCAAGTTTTTGAGAAGCAGCCTTTGCAATTCTGCCAATATTGGTGTCCATTTTGAACCATAACAAACTCATCAAAGCAGAAAGCAGAATTGTCTGTCTCGCAATGTAATGTCAATAGAGGACTAATTAGTTCCAAATGTTACACTTTGAATTTCATTGATACTATTTCGTCACTTACTCACTGGTAGGTTTGGTTAGGTCCAAAGTTAGTGAGTCTATTTGACCCTCCACCGCAACCCGCAAGGGTTTATTGTGTCTCACACCTATTCACATGACCAAATAAACACAGCTTCTTAAGGAAGCCGATTAGTTCGTATGGTGAGTGGTCTTTCAGGTCAGTACGGCTCTGCCGAACTCCAAAAACCTGTGTCGGTACCCAGCGGGGCAGGCGCAAAGTATATGCTCTGATGTTTCATCATTTTCCAAACAGAAGCGACACACACTGTCTTCCAACAGTTCGAGTCTCTGCATTTGATGATTCAAATGACAAAGACCTGTAAGAAGGCCTGTTAGACCTCGTAGTTCATCCCTAATGTAGTCCAACAACTGTTTGGTATCAAGCTTCGAAGGGTAAATAAACGCCTTGGAGTGAGCCAATGCTGGAAGATTCTGCCAGAAGTCCATAAATCTTGTTGCCCTCCAGTTGTTCAATCTTTGTTTAGCAAAGCCCAAAGCGATGCCAATGAAAGGTTCTGGTTCGACGAAGCTGCTTCCAGCACCCTCTTTTGCAAGGGAGTCAGCAGCTTCATTTCCTCCCAAGCTAGTATGGCTAGGAATCCAGACCAGAAACAATTTGTTCCTATTGAGGATTTATCCACTGGTAGCTAAATTATTAGTTGACGAATTGACCTTTGAGCATCAACTGATGGGAAATAAAATACAAATAAATTTTCGCGCCATGTAGACCAATCTTTGCATATATATTTCTGCTATCCCGATAATCAAGAATGAAGAATTATATTCCGAATGAAAAATTTGCACGTGTATTGGAAAAATTATTCATTCAAAAAATTGTCTGTTCGAAGAGTTGTCCATTCGAGGAACCTACTTCCAAATAACTGTCGAGCTATTCGAATAACTGATTTTTAATAATTTACTGGACAGCCCAGGGATCGTAATCCTTGACTAGACGTTGGGTCACGTTCTATTTTCCAATATTGCCAGCACCAACTCATTAAAAATCAATGAACTATATTGTGATGAATTTCCTGCGAATAAATTGCATTTTTTGTGCTTCATGGAATTAAATGGAGAACTAGACTAAAGAGTTTCACTATTGAAGAATTTTCGGATTTTAGTTTGCATTCAATATAGTTCCCAACAAAAAAAACGAAATATCATTACGGAATACATTATGAACCTTTAAATCGAATGACAAATTGGTCTTTGTATGCATGAAAATCGATTTTCAGTTCATTAAGTTTTCTTTATAATAACTCCTTCCACCAGTATACACCGTTTTAGATTCGTTTGAAGTGTGATGGAAAGTTAACAAAACTTTTTCTCACATGAGAGTTGAATTCGCAGACTTTCGGCGTAATTATGTTGACAATTGGGAATAAAAAGATTCGACAATATTACCTCAATTATAACAAGAGAAAAATAGTTCAAATTGCTTTCATTTGAGGAAATCGCATGTTATTAGGAATTTCTGGATAAATTGCTCCGAAACATCACATGGAACATAATGTATAAGAAAAATCATTTGCAATTTTCACAATAGCTTTTTCATACTGATCATGTGTTATTGTTTTATGAAATGGTTTGTAAAATTCTCACAATGAAATGTTATCAAACATGTTAATCAATGATTTCAATCATTGTATTTTATAATAAAATTGAATTGAAAGTTATTGGAATCCTTTCGAAAACTATTCTACCTAGACCATCTGATACTTAAACCAAAAAACATTTCGAAGTGACGAATTACCTCACCAAAATTCACCAAAATCAGTTCTGATCAAAGTAATGCACATTCAACTTTTGAATTTGTGAAAATTTTATTGAATAAAAAAGAGCAGTCAAATTTATAAGAAGGAAATTTGGAGAGGTTCGGAACTTTGACACCATTTTCACTTCTAGATCCTAATTTTATGAATTTCCAACTAATGATAAAACAACAATAAAAATTAATTGGCGCTCCGGGGCAACTTCATTGATTCCAGTGGCGCATTTGCTTTTTCAGGTGCAGGAAAACCCGGAAAAACACGCATTATCACAAGCAAACAAATCCAAAAAATTAACTTTATATAAAGATGTGTAGACCATGCAAAGGAGTAACCTTTAGCCACAAATTGGAAGTAAAGCTCTCTCCAAACAACTACTGTCATGAAAACATTGGATTCAAACACTTCCTTCCTTCCTTTGGAAGATTCCCTCATCCTTTTTTTGTGTCAAGATGAAGTAGTAGAAAGCCAAACACATTATTTCCCAAAAATTAATCACTCCTAAAAATATAACCACTTCAATTCAGAAAAAAAAAAATTCGAGACAACACTGAACACTGAAAATCACTTTTCTCTATTCAGTTTGTAGTCCAAACGTACGTTATGGAATTGAATCAAATATCATTCACAGGATTGCTACACAATTTCGTATATGAAACAGGTAAAATTTCATGGCATACATCGATGTTTCGGAAACACTGAACACTGAATTATACAAAAAAATCACTTTTCTCTATTCAGTTTGTAGTCCAAACATACGTTATGGAATTGAATCAGATATCATTCACAGGATCGCTACACAATTTCGTATATGAAAGAGGTAAAATTTCACTTGCACGCAACACTATCATCCCCAATGGCGGACATCGATGTTTTGGAATGAGACACTTATCTTATTAGCTCTTTAGCAACAATCTGGATGAAGCACCAATCTGGATAACATCACAAGATAAAGTAGTGATTTCATCCATGAAATTACGACCTTGTCATGAATGAGTTGAATTCATGACAGAACGTGAAGACATTCATTCGCTCATTTGATTCAATCCCAGTCATAGGAATCTGGTTTGAATTGAAAGGGATATTGTTTAGGAGAAAATAATTTTTGAGAAAGGTTGTTTCGAGAGGCCTTCATTTCATCTTGATATCCACACCAAAAACGCCGGAGTTGAAAATTATCCTTCCAAAGAAATGGAACGTATCTTTACATTTCAAAAGTTACTGTTGATACAGGCAGAAGCGAGGATATGTGGTACGTTTCATACATATTACAGTTTGGGATGAATATTTCATTTCCCCACATGAAATATCATCAAACATTGAAATGCAGAATGTTCCTACAGTTCTGATGTTTATGCTTAGGTTTGATCTCAATATATACAGAGTTTTCGAATGGTGAGTCAACTTTATATAGGTTCCGTATGGTTGATATAATTCGTTCTGATTAGCGAATCATTTGTTCTTTAGGGAAATAAGAATTATCATGAAAATAATTTTTTCAAAAACTTCACCTCACGATTTGATCTACAAAAACTTTATTTGAAAAATAAATCACATGTTTCGCTAGCACAGTAGCTTTGTCAAATGATTGATTGTCATTTGAAATGAAACCGGTCTGCAAGTGTGCCCGTTCCATAATTGAAGGTCGACTCTTTCAGTTGTATTGCCAATTGCACACGCAAGACACTTTCTGTGAAGATTCCTGCACTGACGCCTGTCTGATATAATCCAACGCCCTTCGTGGTATTAGCCAGGGGAGTAGTTGTTTTCTGATAGGCGTCAGTCCATTAAACCTACTGTGTAGGTATATAGAGACCGGCTTGAACGTTTAAAGTTCCATTTGCTTTAGATTTGTTTATTGCCAGTCTTCAAGCATAGCCCATTGACTAATAAGAAAGTATTGCTATCTGTCGAAAATTTTTTGGTTCGGATGTAACGCCTTTTTTATGAATTGGGATTCTACAAATTTTTAATTGCGGTTGAGTTATACATTCAATGGCACCCTTTATGACTAAAACATTCACACCGTTTGTATCTTCAGTTATTTTATTTTTTAACTTAGTTATGATTATTCTCACCTCATCTGTCGTTACAGGCCTAAAAAACATCGACTCATTTGTGTTCATTTTTTCATCCATAAAAGCAATAGGGTCAACATTAGATTTTTGGTAATGCAATAGAGTTGTGTTTATGTTATTGGTCATTCATCTGGTTAGCTGTTAGATTTTCTGGTTCATTTAAGATTTTGTTTTTCCGAACTGTTACGGAGTTGATGATTTGCCACAGTTTTGCTGTAATTATCTGTTTTGCTTAATATAATGTGGTAATGTGCTTTTTTAGCCTCCAATAGTGACTTTGATATTAGTGTTTATAAGTTTTACAGATGATTTTATGTTGTTCAGAAGGATTTTGCCTTTGTATATCATATGCAAGCATTAAAGTTCATTTCATTGTGACTGTAACCTCAGAACTTATCCATTTTGATGCTCTCTTTGATTCAAATCTCACTTTAGTGAGTGGAAAGATAATTTTATAATAAAACATAAATGAGATTTCAAAGTTACTGAATTTTTCTTTAGCATCATTTCTTGTATAATCAAATCAAATCTTGATGCAGTCATTGTTCACTGTGGTCATTATTATGGTGGTTTAAGTTTGAAGATAGTCGTGTCACTAAGTGATCTGGCGATTTCTGAAATTCATTGTAGTCTCTGGAGACACCCTACACTTTGTACATATGGCAGATCAGGATCTTCAGATGATGTGGTGCTGCAGGTTTTTCTGGGTTTTTCTGCAGCTAAAAAAGCAAATGCGCCACTGGAATCAATGAAGTCGCCCCTGAGCGTCAATTAATTTTTGTTGTTTTATAATTTCATGATTTGTATTACTTTCTCATTCTGCTGCAGAATATTTTGATAAAATGTTTTATCACTGATAATTTTGAAGAGTTGGTTATCAACTGAGAGAATGGTGTGTTTCTCAATTTTGAATCAAACGGTTGTATGAAAGTGTCAGATCTACCAGAAATGAATGAGTGCACTTTGAAGATAGGACTTGGTCTATTTTGTCATCTAAAACCATCTTGGTTGATGAAACGCGTATCGAAAAGAAAGTTGCAGTTCTTGTGTTGAAGAGCGGTGCTTGTTTTCTATTCATTCTATGCCAGAGATTTCGGTTCTACCTCAAAGAGTACATGTGATTTTCGATCTCGTAACCCCACTGAGTTTTGTTCTAGAAGATAATTGCCACCATCATCAACGTGAGGCGTCATGATATCCATTTATATTTCATATCCTAAATTTCGAAAACATCAACACAGAAATTAAGGGAACAGATGATGGGTGCCACAAACCTGTATTGTGTATATGAGAAAAGTATTCGACTATCAAAACAAATGCATGATATGAGTTTCTGAACTTCCACGAAAAAACAGTAATATTTAGCACGTTTCCAGCGGAATCAGGTTTCAAACTCATTGTTTCTGCAGGCGAAAACATCAGGCTAATCATAAATTTATGTGGCGAGAACAGACGGAAATAGGATAACGTGCAATTTATTTCCATATTCTCTAACAGCGTATAAAACACGTACACTCCCGTTGATTGATTAGCATATTGAGGAAAATATGTGGAAGGAATGAGGCAGTGCTGTCGTTACACTGCTGCGTTCATGTAAACGTTTTTCATTCAGGAAACAGGCGCTGGTGTTACCCCGGAAGCCTTCATAGAAAACGTTGCCGTTGCATCACAAAGGCCTGTGATCGCATATGTCTATCTGTTGAGGATAGCTTAGTATGTATATCCATTTTGAAGTTTGGAATGATGTTCAGATATAATGTAGTGATTGATCTTTACACCATGCAATTCCAATTAATTTCTTAAGAATTGCTGCAAAATTCAAACTATCGCGAGAGATAAAGAACGGTTTCAATTGCGTTGGTTTTGTTTCACGTAAAGAATAATTTTTAAGGTTAAGGTCGTATTTTTGTTTAATTTTTTTTTTGAGAACAAAACACAAGCACCACAGGAAAATCCTTCAGGCGCTCTAAGAGCGGTGTCTGTGCGGAAGTAGCGATTCACATTGGATTGTCGATGAAGAGAAACCAAACATTTCGTCTTGTTACTCAGAAATCCCAAAGGGAAGTTCACCCGAAGGTGCTCTACCACTCAACTCTTGCTATTTTGAATATTCATAATATAACTTGAAAACTAAGCTAACTAATCCAAAAACCTAAATTTATATAGCACAGTTTTTGGCATTTGTTGGCATTTGTTGGGTCACCTGAATATTCACCACCAACAACAAAATTAAAAAGAAATAAAAAGTTATATGGAAGATAACGAAAAATGACTACTTGTCGAACACAGAATAAAAAAAAAGGGGGTATACGTAAGACAAATGCATCAGAATGTGTTAACTTGCAGAAAACTTTTAAGCTTTTTTTTAATTTATAAAAATTACTATGGTGTTTTAAGCCAAGATTTTTGCATTACTTTCAATTCTGATTACTTCATTATTCAGGTGCAGTTTAAAATTATTTTCAACTGATGATACATGAGCATTGCTTCCAAATACTAGTGCTACTGATTTTTTTGGATTGAGCACAAGGGAATGTTATTCGTCAACGTTTGATATAGTTTCTAGGTCATTATTCAACTTTCTAGCAGCGTTGTTCAGGTCATCAACTTCGAAAGGGAGGTATAGCTGAATGTCATCAGCATTCATGTGTATTTTACAATGTTCAACATGTTTATGAAATTAGCTAGTATGAAGTGTAAAAAAAAGTGGTCCCAGAACTGAGCCCTGAGGTACTCCCAAGATGACATTTCTAGCTGCAGATAATTGATTTACCAATTTAACGCTTTGTGTACGATTGTTGAGATATGATTGACAAAGCTGCAGCGATTCCGTACAGACTCCACTTGTTTTCAAGATCTTTAGCGAAGTATCATGCCTAACCGTATCGAATGCTTTAATAAAGTCAAGCATTACCAATACCGTACATTTATTTTTATCAAGTGATTCAATAATATCATCAGTTACTTGTAGAAGAGCCGTCGTGCAACTATGTCCCTTTCGGAACCCCGACTGAATAAGGGTAAGATTTTATTTTCATTGAGATGTTCAGATAGTTGACTGGCTAATATTTTCTCAAACAATTCAGATAAGCCAGTCAAGATGTTTATAGGCCTAAGGTTCAGAAATGAATAAAATAAATATGTGGTTAGGAATTCTTAGGTTCTTAGGTTTGTTTCACAAGGCTATCATGTGAAGTGGAAGTGCTCTGAATTCCTGGGCCCGATGTAAAAGAATTGTTGCAGGAATAGACTACCATGATACCGATGAAAATTCTATATTAGAGACACTCTAAAGAGCCACAACGAAAAGTCTAGTGAATGCCGTATTCAAAAAACATTTTCATGAAGTCCATTCCACATAAACGCATTTCTCCAAATGAAACAGTTTTTAAGTAGTGAATTTCGAGGTGTACTGTGTTGAACCTCAAAACGATGAGCAGCCACAGTCCGTCGTGTATTTCTAATATGTACCGCTCTTGGTGGAATCAAATGTGCCAAGTCATTTGAACACTTTCCATGAAAGTATCTATAGAAAAGAGACAGATCTCCAACTATCTTTTTCAGATGGAATTCCGCAGCTTCAGGGTTTGCTTAGGGGTGGAGCTCCATACATAAGAACAATACTCCAAAGGAGGTTTGATCTGAGCTTTATAAAGCAACAAAAGTTGCTGAGGTGTGTACACTTTTCTGATTTGGAACAGTATTCCAAGCTTTCGAAAAGCAGCCTTTGCAATTTCTGCGACATGATTGTGCCAAGACATATTGGTGTCCAATTCAACCCACAACAAACTTTTCGAAACAGAAAGCGGAATTATCTGTCTTGTCATTATTATATCGAGTTCCTTGGTATTTATTCCTTTGGAAAAAACCGATGCTTGGGTTTTTGTGGAATTGAATTGAACCTGGTTACTGTTGTGTTTTACCTGGAATATCTAAGTTGAATCCGGTCTCGAAGAACGAAATATTGAAATTCAATGTCAGTCAAAAAAGTTTTTTTATTCTCTTTGTTTTAGTTACAACAACTGAACATCAAACTAAATATAATTATATACAGGGTAAATGAGAGAGTAAATAAATAATAATGAATATAAATGCTGAACATTCTCTCCCGCAGTAATTGATTCGAATGAAAGAAATTACTTCAAATCTGATTATTCTCGGGAGACTTCTCTTTGAATACATCAAGTATGCAAAGTGTAGATACAGCTCGCTTGAATGTTGTTCCAGAAGTTGTAACAACATCAACCACTCTGATTTTGCCATCCTTCCCAGGGTGAACATTTGTAATTCTTCCTGTCAGCCAAATGTTCCGTGGACTATTGGGGTCATAAAATAGAACAATATCCCCTATTCTGACATTTCTTCTCTGCTGGTGCCATTTATCTTGTTTTGCTAGAGATTGTAGATATTCTTTAGCCCACCTTTGCCAAAATAAATCTGTGAGCTTTTGTGCTGCCTTCCATTTGTTCAATAAACACAAATCCCTTTCATCAGTTTCATCACAAGGTAACGCTGAATAACAAGTTCCAATCAGAAAATGATTTGGAGTTAGAGCCTCCATATCATCTGGATCATTGGGTACATGGGTAAGTGGTCTCGAGTTCAAAATATTCTCAACTTCTGCAAATACTGTCCTTAAAACATATTCCTGGGGGTATCTTGTTGTAAGAACTTCCGACACATTTTTCTTGATAGATTTTATCAAACTCTCCCATGATCCACCCATGAAAGGAGCTAATGGCGGGTTGAAAAACCATTTCACATTTTTCAGCGTACAAAATTCCTTCATTTTATTTTGGTCAAACGATTCCAAACTTTTTTGAAGTTCTCTGTTACTTCCTTTAAAATTCCCTCCATTGTCACTATACATCTCTTGCGGAAAACCTCGTCTACTACCAAATTGTCGAAAAACATGAATGAAACCATCCGTGCTCAGGTCGTGTGCAATCTCTAAGTGAATTGCTCGTGTAACCATACAAGTGAATATCACCCCATATCGCTTCTCCCGACTTCTCTTGACTGAAACTAAAAGAGGTCCAAAATAATCAACTCCAGTTTTTATAAAAGGTCTCACTGTCCGTTCTATTCTACATGTTGGAAGCTGTCCCATAATCGGAGGTTTCGGCAAGGATTTCCTGTTCTTACACTTTTGGCAGTTTGTCCAGCAACTGCGGATAGCTTGTCGCATACGTAGTATCCAAAACTTTTGTCTCATGCTATTGAATACAGTGTCTTGTCCATGGTGATTGAACTTCTCGTGATAATAAAATATAAGAAGTTCCGTCTAAAGCAGTTTCGGGTCTCAAATTATCGGTCTTTTCACATATTCATCTAAAAGTTTGGAGTTATCTAATCTTCCACCCAATCTGATCAAGCCTTCTTCATCAAGGAAACACTCCAATGTATACAGGCGACTCGTATTTTTCACAATGCCATGAATTCTCAAAGATTTCATTTCTTCACTAAATGTTTCCTCTTGACATCTGCTGAGTAGATTTTTTTCAGCTTGATTCAATTCTGATACTTCTAATTCACCTGAAGTTTTTGCTCTTGTTTTACAATTTTGTATGAATCTATATATCCAAGCGGTTGATCTCAATAATTTTTGCCACTTGGAGAATTTATTTGGATCAGTCGTAACTGCATTTCCTTTATCCTTCATATTTACATGAACCAGTACATTATTTTCTTCTATGTCTACTTTTTGTCTATTATTATTTGTTCTGAATTTTTCTTCAACAGGCCAAAATTCTGCGGTCATGTACAAAAATTCTGGTCCCTTTAACCACCTACAGTCAGGAGAAAAATCCATCTTCGAGTACTGCTTTGTTGCCTCATCTGCCACGTTTTCTTTTGTTCCAACATATCTCCAATCACAAGTATTCGTGACCTCTTGAATTTCTCCCAAACGTTGCGCTACGAACATTTTGAAGCGTCGAGCTTCCGATCGAATCCAATATAATACTGTTTTCGAGTCAGTCCAATATATTGTATCATCAATTTTTAAGTTCAAAACGCTTTTTAAGCTTGAACCCAGCCGTGATCCAATTAAGGTTACTTCCAATCCAATTCGATCCTAATTAAAATATGCAACCCCCTGCTACCGGTGAATATGTACATCCACAGCC
Source organism: Leptinotarsa decemlineata (assembly GCF_000500325.1). Classification (NCBI taxonomy): domain Eukaryota; kingdom Metazoa; phylum Arthropoda; class Insecta; order Coleoptera; family Chrysomelidae; genus Leptinotarsa; species Leptinotarsa decemlineata. The sequence goes on from NW_019289825.1 coordinate 390,292, forward strand.
GATATCCTGGAATACAAATGAAATGACGAAACAAGTGTGTTGTCATCAGTAAAGGAGATACCGGTTTGTACGTACATACTTATTTTTGGGAAAGCAAATCCAGTCCTTCCAACTTCAAGGGTACGTCTTTTTGATGAAAGTGGTACCTTTTTTACTGATGAAAAAAAGAAAGCTACTACATCATATAACTCCCCTGAACATGTTCCATATTATTGTCGAACTTCTTCGCCGAAATGTTCTGGAATGCTTCAGAATACCACAGATTGATCCAGACTGTTGAAGAACCTTCTAGAAGGCAATCTTTCAGCCCTTATAGCCACCCAGGCACAAATGGGAAATTTGTTCAAGGACTGATAGTTTGATGACACAAAAAAGTTGACCAATCTTGAAAACAGTGATTTCTCACACTTCCATAAATGTTCCTGACACAAAGTGCAGGGCCTGCCGCGAGGCGTCCGAGACTCTCTAATTCACTTACTATCAGCATGCCTAGCATACGTGGTCTATATTCATCGACATAACGCGGCCACCTACGGTACTCTCACGGTATTGACGAGACACCGGTGTTACCCTACGCTCCGAGAGATATTGAATCCGTTGTGGGAAATGAAAAGTGCCGAATTTATTGGAACTATTCGTTCCCCACCCTCAGGCTCATACAAGCTAATAAGCCTGACGTAGTCCTTCACGACCACCAGAGCAAGACGATATTTGTCGTGGAGTTTTCGGCTCCTGGCGAGACGAATATCGTCCGAAAATATGAGGAAAAGCAGATAAAATATCGAGATTTTCTCTTCGAACTCCGCAGACTCTATCCAGAGCACTCTGTCAAGATGGTTGTTCTGATTATTGAATTCTTTGGTGGAATGATGCCCTCTATACTCTCAAATCTCAAAATCATAGCGGCTTGCCGCACTAAGGCAGAAATCTTAGCCGGACAGATGCAGAAGTCTGTCACATACATATGAAAATATGCTGAAAACAGATATTTATCACAATGAAGAAAATCTCCATATGTGTAAAATGTGGTAATAGGAAATGGAAATACAAAAATCAAGAGGAAAATAATACAAAACGTAAAAATGGTGTGAGTTATTGCAGATACTGAATGGAATTTATAATTTAGTTTGACACTTACATTAACTTAGGGTACGATGTATTTCGGAGTAAGTGTTAGTGGAAGTTATCATAAAATTCGTCCAAATAATAGAGTCTAAACAGAGAGTAAATCTTTGATTGCTTTTATGAATTCTGAGGAGCTTTCTATACATTTAAATTAACAATTTTCCATCAATGGAAACTCATAATAAAATAACTTATAATAAAATCAAATTTCAAATTTTGAGAATGCTACACTATATCTTTCCGGTAACAAGTAAAAACTGAATTAAAAGTCGATCTGTTTATTTATCCTATGAAATTCACTACCGACTTAACTGAAAATATCAGATTTCGATCTCTCTTGAAAACGAGAGGGAAAAAGCTTGTTCCATTTAAAAGCTCTGATAACAGAGATTTATTGCAGAATATAAACCCTGAAATTGACCGATAAGGATACGGAAGGATTTCTCAGGAATGCAACAAGTCACCATCAAGGAAAACGAAATGCCGTAGTGGATTGGAGGGTTCTTTCGATCAATTATTTGCTATCAGATCCAATGTAACTGGGTCAAGATTTCTAACTCTTTATAACCCCTTCAGGATATACTATTACTGCAGGGCCTCATCACAAAGAGGAATCGCATATTCAAGATATTTTAGAGAACTGGGAATTGAATAACTTTTTTCGAGATCAATTGCCCTAACACCAAACTGATATTTTTGCACTCGACCCGCGTTTCGCCAACAAAGTTAGCATCCTCAGTAGAAGAAAATTGATACTCTGGTTACTCCTTATAGACTAAAATTTGTTACCTGAAGTTGTATACCTGAAGTCCAATATGGAATTTTTCGGTAATTAACTACCTGCAAGTTCTTAGTAACTATTCTCTTCCTAACAGAAGATTAAAAAGCGGGCTAAACGGGATGGGTCCCTTATCGCCATTCATGCTGTTCTTACATTTTGCTATTTCTAGACTCTCACATGCATCGAGTAGCTTGGTGTCATGCACATGCTTAATCAGTTTCAGATTGTTTAGTTGACAAGATAATTAGAAAATGCAAGTTTAGGGAAGCACTTCGTAAATCTTCGACTTTTCAAAAAGAGGAGAGTAATAACAAGTTTATAGTTATCCTATATAAACCCCAATACACGAGAGGGCTTCAACAGATATTCGATAAAGTAAATATGAAAGTTGCATATAAAACTTCTTATAAATTGCAACAGCTTCTTGGTAATCCAAAAGATAGACTAGAAAACACAGAAAGGTCGGGGATTTACGAAATCAGTTGTCAAGATTGCAACAGCAAATACATCGGCC